>KN884279.1:101665-134886 GCA_000934455.1 Apostichopus parvimensis
CATATGATTTAGCGGATGTTCGGAAACACTTTTTGGCTCACCTTTGGGGGGGGGGCCATGGCCCCCGTTGGCCCCCCCTTGGATCCGCCAGTGTAAATTCTCTGCCTCTTGTCTGGATATGAAATCGCAAAAATACGTTAAAAATTTAGCGTTTGGTCTTCAGGTGATAAATCATTTGATCGATCACAAAGTTATATGTACAATAGAACCCTGAACATTTCCGTACCATCCTCTTGTCTGTGTTCAGCTGTACAGCTTTCAACTTTACTATACGATATATGTCTAGTCATTACACTTGTACTAAAGACCTAATGTGAGGATGCAATGATATCATTCATTTCTAATGGTTCCTCATTGGCTCCTCGTCCGTCCCAGACTGAAGGTGAACCCATCTCTATCCTCCCTCTCCTCCCCTACATGATTGTCGAATGGAACCACACGATTCTGTCGCAGTTAATCATGTAAATACACATTGGATGTTGAAAATACAAATATAAGTTCATCTTCATCTCCTCCTAATAGATAAGAAACCTCCAACCTGTCTCTCACCGACAGCCCTGGGTATGGAGAGTGGTAGTATTACTGATTGTCAGATTACGGCCTCACACAATTCTTCTGGGATGCCTTTCAATGCAAGAAGAAATGGAATATCTGGTATTAGTCTTCATTTGTTTCTTTTGTTTTTGTAATCAACAGCACTTGATGAGATGAGTTAAAACCAAGATAAGAAATACCTAATTTTCTATGTTAAAATAACATAAATTCATTCATTCACCAATTGATAAAATTAATTATTGAGTCTAATTTTGTTTTGAAGAAAAACATTTCTTTATGTGCCTCCGTTATATTGTTATTAATCATATGTAACTCCAGAAGAAGATATTTTATATGTCAACATAAACTGTTCCACCCCCCCCCCCACTTCCAAACAACAACACCTTTTTGTGGCTTTCTGCACTCTCTTGTACAGTGAAACGCATGCTATACCATGAATATTCTTTCCCATAATTCTTCATAATATTATTTTTTTTAAATATTTATTTTTATTATTATTATTATTATTATATTGTGCGAATTAAGGAGTTCATGTATCAGTCTTCTTGCTTTGATAACATCACAGCCTGGACAGTTGGAAAGTCTGGACCGTATGCTGATCAGCGTTGGTTAAAGATTGATATTGGTCGGTTGTCCGTGGTAACGATGGTCCAGACACAGGGAGGAATTGAGGCTTCAGTTGAAGGAGATATCGGGGAGTATGAAGTATTCTATAGTAGAGATGATATCGTGTATAAACGAGGCTATCATATGAATGACTCCACTCTCAGTGAGGTAAGACATACATCTGAACGCTGTTATATGTAGTTTACACATATTGCTTCAAAACTATTCGACGCATGCGCAAACAATCCAATGGTAATACAATAGTTGTATATACTTTCTATTTTTTGGTAGCCTGTTGTGCTAGCCTTCCTTTTCTAATGGGCAAGTGCTAAACTTCTG
Source organism: Apostichopus parvimensis (assembly GCA_000934455.1). Taxonomy (NCBI): domain Eukaryota; kingdom Metazoa; phylum Echinodermata; class Holothuroidea; order Aspidochirotida; family Stichopodidae; genus Apostichopus; species Apostichopus parvimensis. The sequence continues at coordinate 103,166 of KN884279.1, forward strand.
GGGATTTCCCGTCAGTTAGTCTTCTTCGACTTCCCACTTTTAATTCCACATTTAGGCTATAGCGAAATCCTAAACCCCTCAACTCTCAACGATCCAACTTAAGAAGTTAACACTTAACCAGTCTGCTGAAAGGGTCTCCTAAAAACCACTAAAGCAGTAAATGATGAACATAAATAAAAATGTTATACAGATGTGCAAACGTGGCGAAAATGCGTTTCAAATGTCACCATGGTGACAAGGAGTGAACTTCGTGTATGTGTGTCACAGTCCCTTCAAAAGGGTTGTGAAAAATTGTAATTTATTCACTTTTATTTGGATTGAGTGTATTGCGCCATAATAGTCGTACCTGGGCTACAAAAAAAAAACACTGGTTATATTTAGTTTTAAAATTACATAATCTTGGAAGATAATTCAACTTTATTTGATATATTCTAAAATATCATATGCTATTGAAGTGTTTGGTATACAGCTATGACTAGTAACGTGAAGCCACTTCAAATTAGGCAAAATAGGTTCATGAAACTGCTCACTGGCAATCACAGGTACTGTTCCACTAATTTACTTTACACGAAATATAATTAAACGTCAGTGATATTTATACGTACCGTGTTTGTAGCATAATTTACAAGTGTTGTAATGGTATGCGTCAGACTGTTATATCCAATTGTATTAGAGCGTTTAAACAATAGCAATTAAGAGATATAAATACACGTAATTTTAATTGTTTTCGATGACCCGACAGAACACCCAACACGGCAAATTAATTTTAAATTTCTACTGTTGTAAAATCTTGCAAGACATCCCAAGTATAATTAAATCTAGAAAAGTCTCCGTTCTGTTCAACCATACTTAAACGACACTTAATTTAATCAGTATTACTCGTAATGATTTCTAGCGAGTTTCTGCTTCTGTGACTTCGATATTTTCTCCTTGTTCTGGTAATATTGTTTTATTCTCCTTTTTTGTTTTTGTTTAGCCTTCTCTTTTCCTCTTGGTCACTAGCTTTGATAAACATTCTTGTTTTTTCTAGTGCCCGTCATATGTCTAACTATACCAGTTTCTTATCATATTGTCATGCATGTATACTATACTGTAAAGCATATGAAAAATGAATTTGAATTGAATTATATGACGCGATGTTATTCTTTGTTTACATGGAGCGAGTGAATTAATCAAACTTCAACAGTAATTTAAACTGCAATAGAGAGTCCTATAAATAATTCTTTAAGTGGAAAACCAGTCATAATGAAAATTTTACCTACTTCTTAGCAACTTTACTAGCTTTCAAGATGGAAATTGGACCAACTTGTGTCCTTTTAATTACTCTCTGCGATGTACATTTTTATGTCACTATATGTAACTCTTTATTAAAACCATAAATTTGACGCTTTATTTTGTTCGGATCTGAGCGTAATTGTTAACATATCATATATTGAGGGTCTGAAGAAAAGTTTTGAAGACTAAATGCAATATTTGGAAGATTTATGTAATCTTAATATTAAGTCGAGGTACTTGTTACAGTGTACTTTCGATTTATAATACCGTCTGTATTGTACTTATTATATGTAACTAACTGTTTATAGATATTTGACCATCGGCGGACCTACCCGGACCCTGTTCCTGCAGATTATTATGATCTACACACGACGTATTTCCTGGCCCGTCCAGTTGAGGCGCGGTACGTCCTCATTCGTCTCGGTGGAGATGACGTAGGAGACGATCGTGTGTACAACGCCCTCCGTGTGGAATTATACGGATGCTTTATAGAAGCAGCACAAACAGGTTTGTAAGATTTATAATTAAAGTTTATGTGTAAACCTGCATGTATACCCCATACACAGATGCGTGACATGTGCTAACTTTGTGCAGTGTTTAGGTATTGTGAGATGGACTCACCAACTCTGCAGTATTCTTGACCTGTGGATAAGCACAATAAAGTAGTGAGGTGCACCAATACCATCGAGGAGGGTGGGGTGGGGGGGGGGCTCAATTCTCACCAGAATCATCTCTTATCTTTATATCCATACTGCAAAAGAAAATCGTTAAATAAAATGACCTTGCTTATTTGTTGAGGTGGGCGCTAGTTTAGTGGATAGGGTAAAGAAATGAAGGGGTGGTGGAGGCTTCACAGAGAGCTTGTGGGGTATGCCCGCAATAGTTAGCCAGCTTTAATGTCATTCCTGAAGGAAGTAAACTGTTCGATAAAGATGGATATTGTCTACGAAATATAAGCAAAACCGGTGCGGTAAGACTACATATAGTTCGAGATTGCATGTATACCCTTGTATGAAATCTAATTCGATTGATTGTCTGGACGCCCTTTCTTAATATTTATTCTTACAGATTGAAAAGTCATTCTATAATATAGTATGCATTGCCTGTAGACTACGTTTCAAGAAAATGCTTTCTAAGATAAAAACCCACACACGCACACGCACAAACGCACACACTGCACTTAATGATGCGCACTTAGTTCCAGTCTCCCTTACTTGGGAATGTGACTAAATTATGACGATTCCCTTACAAAAGGGAACAGATTCCAAACAGATCTCACAGATATACTTTTTACTAACTTGTTTTCGTCACACTCTATTGATCGTTCAGATATCTGCCCAATTGAAAAGACATTTACCAGATTACCGGAAGAGTACGACAGAGGGTTCGTAGTGAACACTAACACGGATACGTTATACGTATGTAATGTGATGGTTAACGATGGTAGAGTCGGTTTAGTACAGGGAATACTCGACAAGGATACGTTTCTCCTAAAACGCGGGTGAGTATTCAAAATAGAGGAGCTCCAAAAATATGATATAAATCGTAATGATTCAGGTCTCACTGATACCACTTTTAATATTAACAAAATTATTGTATTGCTTATAGTTATAGCAGAGAAGGTTCATTCTGCTACTCATACCACCTCCCCCACCCCTCCCTCCAGGCTCCGATGCCCTCTTCAAAGTGATTGAATGTTATTCAGTTTACTCGTGAAGCAACCAGGATTCCAGTTGAGATGAGGTGTAATAAGATATGTGTAGATCGTGTAAAGGATGGGTGGAAGTGTGAGAATTTGTGTACACAGCTATATTAGATGAAAGACAGTTTGATGTGTAAATTCCGCTTTACTTTTCCTTCCCCTATACAACGATTGGTTTTGATCTTTCCCTTTTTCATATTTAGACGGATTATTTCTGCCGCCCACATATCTGCATATACAGTTTTAAAAGGCATTTCTGTGTACGGCGCCGAATGACGTTAGTTTACTTTATAACGTATGTGATTTACTTATTACGGTACATCCAAAGAGTGTTGTCTTTCCAAGGCTCCTGAGAAGACATTTAAATTGCAGACGCCTCAAATGTTAAAAATGATTTCTAAAGGGAATTTTCTTCTTCCAAAACAAGAAAAATGCAGTGTCAGGATTCGCAATAATTTCCCAATGTATTTGCCACATCATATGGGACGATGTGTACACATAGATCGCGAAAATATATGGGCATGTTTTTAATTCGTATGAATAGCTTTATGACGCATATATGGTGGTCCAGAAGGAACAGAATAATTGTAGAGTCACTGTGTTAGTATTATAACACAACAGCACGTCAAAAATGCGGGTTTGTCAGGTAGTCAAGTCACGTGCAACACAGTAACTCGACAACTTGATCATTTTTCGTCAAGATGTAACGTTTAGCGTAAGTCGGCAAATCAACATAAATATACAAATTTATTGTGATGTCCCGTTATACTAATACGGTTAGGCTACAACTCGTTTGTCCCGTTTGTCCCAGATCTACCGTACACAGTAAATCACAAAGTACGTCTGTATGGTTTTATTAACTTAACGTAGAAGAGTACATTGATTTGAATATATGAACACTGTTTGTTTCACATGGCCTTCCATACAAATGTAACTGATCACAGGAAAGCAGGTGTTTTCTTCAGGTGCCTAAATATGTACAATAAGCCCGAAAATATTAATATTACATAATCCTTTATTTTAAATTCACAGAAAAAGACTAACGAGGTGTTTCAAGACACAGGATACGTATGCTTGGCAAAGTAAGCAGTTGAAAATATAGAATGCTCTTAATAATGTCTATAATGGCACTTAAATTATAATTTAAATTTAATTTATATGAATTAACATAATATGGCTTCTGGCATCAATTTTTGTGTCGCCCATAGTATTGCGTCATAATTGATTAAATCAAGGCCAATCAGTTGAAGCTACAACTCTATATTAATTTCTTAAATAAAAATGTAGATGGTAAGTGTACTTACTTTATATGTAATGTAGATTAATGAAACTACAAACTAATGAAAGATAAACATAGCAAAAACACTTCACTTCCAAATGTCACACATCGTCATACGATATTGCATCTAATCAATCAGTGAAAGTTACTTGGAGCAGCGTCTAGGACAACAATTAATTGTTCTAAGTATAATTGAAAGTTAGTAATGAAACGCAACCATCTTGTGTAGGAAGTACTGATCCATTCAATTGCAGAATTAATTCGAACTAATTGTGAACACTATATATTCAACAAACTTGTGTCGTTTTCGTCTGTTAATAAATTGACTAGTTGTTACATCGTGAACAAGCATCTCAAAGGCATTTTTCGTTTTATTCAACATTATCTATAATTTTGTCGTCTGCCCTTTCAAGGTTTGGATGATCATATTCGAAATGTGATCGGTTACTCGCCGAGTACTGGTGGCGTTTACGCTATAGCAGGCTACACCAGTCCTGCATACATGGTATCATATGATGAGGGATTACAGTGGGTGGAGATCTCCAATGACGACTACACTGATGCTAGTTCCGCGATGGATTACATTTCATATAAAGAGCTACCCACTGAGTCTACAGATGGATTCAACTTTGTCAACTCTAGTTATGTATACCAGAGTCATGGCAACTGGGAAGGTACGTGTATATACCTGATCTCCTTACATTATACCATTTACAGTATAGATGTTTATAGCTGTCCTGTGTATTGAAACAAGTACCATAGTAATTATATATTATTAAGTTACACACCAAATCTAATTGATTAGATTTTCTCTTTAATCTTTAGAATGAGACCGATCAATTTCTTTAGATTATTGAACACACATTATTGCTCGAGATCCCAGGGGTGCACCAGTATACTATAGAACAAAAGATTCTTGAAACTATTTGGAAGTGAAATTAACCTGTATCAGCGAACTCGGTCAAGCTGCATGGTTCATTCTCAGTCTCATTAGAAACATCAGAGAAAGTATCACGTGACTATGACGTAACGTGATCATTAATATTATCATCACAAAAGCACCACATTTGGCATTTAAATGAAGTCCACTCATTTTTCTGTAATTTATTTGTTTTTTCTTTATACAGCTTCTTTTGATGGCATGTTTGGACAACGACTTGGTTCTCCCGAGAAGATTCTTGATTGGAATACTTGTTGCAAAACGTAGTTGAAAAGCTTTATCTGATTGGCCGAAATTGATTCTTTCATGAAAATTGCAACACAGCTGTTGGTTTTGCATATATACAATTTCATAAATCTCCATATATGACAGGATAACTATAAAGACAGGCAGACAGACAAACGAACGGACAGACGGAGGGACAAATAGACGCCAGCGTTGTAAATAATATATCATTCTGTTACATAACGAATGCAAACGTTTCTAATTTGCACATAATTAATTCCAGATATCATTACAGTCAAACTATTTAGAAATAGTAACTTTTATCAGCGACAAACCTTCTTCATCAAGTATATAGCAACTAAATGCGATGAATAAAGAAGGTGCCAAGTAACTACATTATTCTACTTGTCTTTCAATTTTTCATTTTAAAATGAGATGAGGAAACTTAAAGGATTGGTTCAGTTGTCATACATGTTTATGTTATATGAAAGAGGACAATAAAAGAAACACAATGGTGAAAAAACTGTTCAAATATCTTTTTCGGTTAAAGAGATATTCAAGTGTAAAGTTTTATCAGATTGTGTAGAAACTGCTGAAATCTGACTAGCTGTGATGTCACATCCTCACATTCCTGAAAAGTCTTTGTTTTTTTCTCTAAATATTTTGTGAGACTTCATGACTTTCAACCAAAAGATATGTCAGGAGATCTCATATTTGTCAAAGGAAGTATTTGAGATTAAACATCTGAAGAATTTTTGATTATATTATTTTCAAATGTGTTAAAAAATGTAAATAATTTTTAAAGAAATATATTCACAAATGTTAAGGAAGTGAGGATGTGACGTCACACCCTCACAGAAAGTCTTTCTACACCAGTCGTTTTCAAAGATATTTTGATATCTTCAAAGTGTCATATCTCCTTAACAGAGCATGCTATCATGGTAGTTTCTTCACTGTTCTTTTTGTCTTTTTGTGCTCTTTCATACAAAATAGACATGTCAAACACCTGAACCAATCCTTTAACGTTGTGGGATACCACCCCATGATCCTTGTAACATATAGCCTTGCTTACCATGCTACATTGAAAGACAATTTAATGGTGTAAGCATATCCCAAGCATATCACAAGGGTAAGAGTTACTTTAATTTTCAATTTACATTTTGTGAGTCACATTGTATGGCATTCATTATTAAGAAAGTTTATGAGATTGTGTAGCACCGAAAGTCTAAGTAATTATAACCACACCTCACCTATCTGTCTCCTATGAATACGCACTCCGATCTACCTTAGCCTAAGAACTGATAACATACTTGCATTACGCCCCAATATCCTCTCGACGGTGACTATCCTCCCGGCCTTCCGAATCTACCAATCAGAAGCACATACACCTCACGCGTGTTTCCATTAGTGTGAGTGTAGTTCACATCGAGGTTTGATAAAGTTTTGAGTTAACTTGTCATTCCTGACAAACTTGTCCCTCTCTGCATGATAAACGTATGCTAGAACCAACACGACTTATAATCTGTAAAGCTTTGATTCGCAACATAGCATACTCAACGGCGTAACACCAGGGATTGAGAGGAGGGGTTGGGGAGGGAGGGGAGCACAGGAAGTGGGCCCTAGCCCCCCCCCCTCCCAAAAAAGTACACAAAGCACATTTCATTCAAAGGTGAAAGATCCAGTATCATCAATATCTCATTTCGCTATTCCTCTAATCGCTGGTTCCAGTTGAGGGTGTGTACTTTAAGTCTTAATTATTATGTTTGTTTTATCATCTTCTCTACGCCGGTAACCTATAATGAGAAGTTTTACATATAATGTGTTATTATTAGAGCATCTGTTAGAAACGACTTGTAAATATTCCGTATGTCACACAAATCAAAGGCACGCTTGCAACTATTTACAACAAATATTACTGTAAGTTGCATTTTTAAGAGAAACGCAAATTTGAATGACAATGATGTGTCATCACTACTTACAATTGCAATGAGTAAAAGCAATTTTTATTGAGAAGTATATACATATTCATCAAGCTTGTTTCATATTAAATTAAGATCGAATGTAAAAATATCATAAATTGAGAGTAAATAAATATTTATGTTAAGCAACATGCATATTTGATATATTATTGGAACTGCAGTACAGCGTTTGTTCAATCGCATATTGCGAAACATTTCATTAGTATGCTGAAAATAATGTAACTAACTAAATCGTAGAAAATCATGTGATTAAATGCTTTTACATGAAATATATTGTTGGAATGAAATCTAAAATAATTGTATTTATTGTGTCTATCACTGCCTTTTAATTTCTAGAATTTTTGAATATAGAGGGCTAGTATACGGGTATAGCAAATCGTCATAGAGGCTTATTTCTTGATTTGATTCTGAGGCTAAAAATGTAAAATTCTAAGCTTGTTTGTTTCCTGCACACCGTCCATGTACACAAATTAAAGGCTTAATGTGAACTCAGTATTTTTTGTATGTAAAATGCGCAGTTATGTTGGATTGGTTTCATAATAGGGAGCATCTGCAAGTTCCTTACATTCTCAATGAAAACCAGGACACAAAATGTTTATCTAGTTATGATTTACTGAAAATTACACAACAATTTTTCAGATAAACCATTCTGCTACTAAAACTAAGCCTACAAGAGATCTTCAAGCCTTTTGAGTGGTAAAAAATGCCATGACTAATCAGGATATCTTGCTCTCGAAAAATCTGAAATATAAGCGAACACGAAAAACCCCGGGCCTCTTGAATCAGTCAAATTCTGAGCATAATGTTTTATGTAATTCCATTGAACAAGTCCTACAAACTAATAGCACGAGGCTTTTAATAAATGGCTAAAAAATTGTTTTAATAACAAGAACGAAGACCCAGGACTTATGGGGCATCATCTTTAATTTTAGTTACATAAGTTTTTAATACTACTTTTTCTGGTTTCTGTTTTATCTTTATAAATCTATTTTAATATTAAATCAATACTAAGTTACATTTTGTCAGTATTGTTGGAAACGTGAAAATGTGTGTCAGGTTTACCAGTTCGTATAGTTGCATCAATTAACCGTACACAACAAGGCCTGATAAGAGAGGGTAGTAGAAGGGCTACGGCCACATGGCCCAGGTCAATTAGGGGGTGCGAGAAATGTGAGATGAGGACAAAGATAGTCTGTTTTTTCTATACTTAAAGACTTAAAAAAGGACCCCGGTCACAGAATCCTCCCCGACGCGACCTGATTCTCTACGGTACTGCACACAACTATGCAGAATATAAACTGTCGCATAGAATGTTTATGAGTTTTGTGGAAATACTTGAACGGAAGAGAAAGATGTTGATATTCACTACACAGTGGTACCTGTGGGTACCGCACCACAATTAGAGTAGTGTACATCCGCTCGAAAAGTTAACCTTCGTCGGGAAAAAGAGCTAAAATGTACTATGTGACTTTTAGTATATTATCAGTTACCGTTTTTTCCTTTTTGTGAAAGAACATGATTTAAAGTACAGATGGTATGAAAATAGGGAGGATTGAACTTGAAATAAACCATTTAAAAAAATCTTTGGTTAAATGTTGATATTACTCCGAGCGAGCAGATGGAAGGGTTGGGGCTCAGTATGCTAAACTTGCTCCTCTTCTAGCTCAAAATCTAAACCGTCATAATATGGAAATTTGGATATGGAAAAGTGTCATTGCAGGCAAAGATCTTAGCTATCATGTGGCAGGTAGGAAATGCCAGTGGAAACTTGTATATATGCTTTGGCATGTTTTGAAAGTGACGAGTTTAGTGTGTAAGGCAATGGAACAACTAATTGCTGTGCGACACCCGTATGTTGCATTATCATAGCAGACGACGTTCGAAGAAACCTGAGAAGTAGAACCTAATATCCAGTCGTTTGATTTGACGAAATGCGTATACTAGCTGTTTTATTTACTAACTCGGAGCCCGAACTTCGAAATGGATTCAGAGACTCTTTATTGTATTTGCAAGCAACACTACGATCCCTCCAGGTTTATGATAGAATGTGACCTGTGTAAGGATTGGTTTCACGGAAAGTATGTTACTTTTCATAATTTTTTGTAAAGACTTCTTTTTGTTTATCTGTCTTTTGCATAAACAAGGCCGCCACTATGCAATAGAACAACTACTAGCCTATCGTATACACGCAACAAGAAATTTAAGCTTAGGCTTTAAGTTCAACATATTAATGTAGTGGAGTGTAAGCTTACTCGTTAGTGTGTGATGAATAACAGAGGACTAGTAACGCGAAATGCCGAATTCATGTTCGGTAAAAATCACAGCGGAATGGAAAGGAAGGAAAACAAACAAAAGAAGATGAAGCAAAGACTAGTCAGTTTGATCAAGTGTGGCAATACAAGCCCATTTGTTAGGAAAAGAATAAATAGCCGATGTTAAGTTAGAACAGGATGTAAACTGTACAACTAAAAGCTTCCAGTGTTACTGTTAGGCTAACTGGTGATGAAAGGCCTACAAAAATTTACAGACTTTACATTTTCACTTGTAAGCAAAGGCACTGACACTCTTTCTTGTGATTGAAATGATTAAGGCCTATCAAACTTCAAATTCAAACACCAATCGACTGAAAATACTGTATGTGAAATACTGTGATTAAGTAAGACAATAGCAGGATTAGCAATGTGAATCTTTTGCTCCGTACTTTTCTAAGTTAGAAGGTAGTGATGTAGTTCTGCCATTTTTGCATATTCTGCCAAATGCACTGGCTATACAATTATGCACATCTCTGTGATTTCATTGTCAAAATTTATGTGTAGATTAAATACACATTTTAGCAAGGAAATTTTGATCCAAACAATTTTCAGTCTAAATACTCATTTTTCTAATGGCAAAAATTGAATTACAATGCAACTAACACATTCTTAGAATTTCTGGCCAGCCACAAAGAAGATTTGGATTGACATAGCCAAACAACTTTTTTGGCAATTTTCATATATGGTATATGTTGGTTGAATCGCTATGCATATCCCAAAACTGTAGTTACAATAGTGTACAAATTTCCACAAGGTATGTGCACATTTAATGAGAAGTAGCAATTGGTTGTTGGTCAAAACCACAAAAAATGGGAAAGAAATACTCCAATCTTTGTAACGATGCAAGATAGATAGACAGTGCAGATAACCACAGTATTCCAGGAATTCCAATTCAAGTGTGACGAGAGGAAGAAAAAAATGACAGACCTAGGCCTATTACTATTAGCTCCATTGTACTATAGCCTACTATTATGTTAATTTGGCAAGCTGAGGTAACGTTTGATTTTTAGCGCATGCTAACTGTGACACCTGCCTACATATGGTGTTCAGAAATGTAACTTTCACAAATTTTACCAGTGCTGTCACATGTTAAACAAGAAACTGCTTTACTCTGATTTGATTACTAGAAACGTATGACTTTGTTTAACCATTTTATCAGTGTTTAAAGTTTATATAGATCTTTTATAATAACCATGTTAAGCTGTGTCTCTGTTTTCCTCTCATTGGATTTAGATTGAAATAACAAGAATGTTATCGACGTATCTCGTTTTATTTTTTATCTATTCTCCCTGATTTGTTGGCATTTTGACTGCAGAAGCAATTGATACTTCTCATAAGTAGTACTCTGTGGAATTCAAACCCTGGCCTAGGTATGTTGTAGCCAGTATGGTTGATGTGCTACACATGAGTACATATATACTGCACCAGTTTCTACAGGTACTGGATGTACTCTGTACAGACTGGAATATTTCTGATACAGTGAAGTCTTTATTATTCTACTGTCAAGTTTGATCTGCAAATGCCACCTTTTTTGGTGGAGAAACTTTTCTCGCTAATGGTCTGCCCGACATCTCTTTCATCTATAGCTGTGTCAATGTCCGGGAAGATCAATCAGCTGATGTGGAAGAGTACCATTGTCCAACTTGTACAATGAAACATGGACCCCTAGTCCGTAAGTATAGAGCTTGTCTACTCTGTAAGCTTACCAGGGAATAATTTATCCAGTATCACTATGCAAAATGCCATGCAAAATGGTCAAATTGCTACACAAGTCCAGAGCAGTGGCGGAGCGTCCATACAGTCAGGGGGGGCGGATCCCCCCCCCCCTGACGGACTCAAATGGACTGCTGGCGCCCTTTTCGGCTTCTTACCACTTTTGACTTATTCCCGATTATTGACTATTTTATTGCGCTCTCATCTACCTATTGACATTTGTCACATTATCTGCAAATTATCAAGGCCCGGAAAGTGTCTTTTCCGGCGATCTAGGGAGTATCTTTACTCAAAAAATTTCTGTACACTCCGTGCCAAGCTATGGTGGCGCTCCGCTTAGATAGTGTCAAAAGCGCCCCTACAGACCATTCTCGCCCCCCTGACCAATACCACTAGCTCCGCCACTGGTCCAGAGATATATATATATATTTTATTTTTTTAAAGTTTTACACAGGAACCATAGTATATTATAAGAGACAAAGAACCTTCAAAACTACTACACAAAATTTGAACACTAAAATTATTCCCTGCTTACTGCAAGTTTTGATGCATTTCTCTTTTAGGTACAAATTACAAGAAGACTTACATACATTGTAACGGTATCAGCAATAATAATATAGAGTAACATTATTGCAAAGGAAACGAAATCAAGTTAACCCTGGCAGGGAAATTCAGGTGTCATTTTTAAGGTACTGGTTTTAAACTGGTTGATTTGTTTGAAACATTTCTGTAAGGTATGTTCTCCTGTTCAGTCCTTACTTGTCAGCATAATGAATCAAAGAAAAGTTGCTAACAAAATATACAGTTGACATTTATAGTACAAACTTTTTGTACATACTGTAGAGTAATAATCAATATTACTTCTGTTTTCTGTTATCTCCAGTGAAGAAGAGAATAAATTTTCACAGGCACGACTACACAGAAGACTATGACGCAAACTCAGTAAGGAATTCTTGATAATATAATAATAATTATAATATTTTGATGTAACAATTGCCATGCTAAAGTTACTATATGTTTATTTATGCTAGTAATCAGTTATAGTGATTCTCCTTAACGTTAACAAATTAGTGACAGCAGCCCTGGATAAAAAGTACTTGAAAATCTTATAACATTAATCTAGCAGACTCATTGTACAAAACTGTCAGCTTCCTTTAATAATGCACTGCTCGAGACAAAACGTTTCCATCTTGTAAAGAAATTTGCCTCTTGTCATCCATCCACTTTTGATGTCGGCCAGTTAATATTCATCATCAAGGCCAGAAATTTCTAAAAGCAGTTTATGTTTTCTTAGGCTCTTATGGGAATTTTGTGCTGTAAACTGAGTCAGCTTTGGGGTGACAAGTCAACGACTACAATGACACTACAACAAAGTTCTATCAGTCATGGCAGATCCTTCAAGATTGTTAACATATTGTAAACATTGTGGTAATATGGCTCACTGCTATTTGCCAAAAACTTTCCTTCATTACCATGTTGAAGTTAGCATACAACTATGTAAAGCTGTCATTTTTCATATTTTCATTGACTGTGTTGCACCAGTAAATTTACCTCCTCTGCTGATCTTTTGATACACACAATACCAGTATACCACTGCAGCCTTTGTCATACTTTCAAAGTTAGCGCACAAAATGTTCTCATTAGATTACTTCAAAAATTTCAACAAAATGCAACTGTCCCTTTTATTTCAGCCAGTACAATCGGGAACCCTTATCTTTATCAAAAACCTCAAGACGAGATTTTTCCCCGATGGAGATGAGATCATCTTAAGAACAACAGGACATGACCTCAGCGAGAGATACTTGGAAAAGAAAGGATTTAAGGTGCCGATACTGGTGGAGAACAAAGAAGGCCTGGGGTTACTTGTCCCACCACCCACATTTACCGTCTCAGATGTTGAACAATATGTCGGTGAGAGACACATTAATCCACTCACATGGCCAGATTGTCAGAAGATTGTTAAAAGCTATATTTGTTTTCATAATAGAGATTTTTGCTCTCTTAATTGGTGACATAAGTATCTTGGACCTACCTCGTCTAAAGTTGTTGACAGGATGTGGCTTTGTGAGGAAGGTTCTGCGGTATAGATAGGTTAACTTTTAAGATTAAGTTGTCTTAATTTTTGATATTTTGTAGACCACTAAACAACACTCCTATCAGCCTAGACCTTCATTGTAATCACATTGGGAGGTTGATCACTATGTGGTCTCCATTGTTGATCACATAGTGACCTCTATTGCTGATCACATTGTGATGTATACATTGTTGATCACATAACCAGTATTGTTGATCACATTGTAACCTCTACTGTTGATAACTTTATAACCTGTATTGTTGATCACATGGTAACCTCCACTGTTGATGACATTTTAACCTCCATTTTTGTGATCACATAGTAACCTCCATTGTTGATGACTTTAAACCTGTATTGTTGATCACATGGTGACCTCCACTGTTGATGACATTGTTACCTATATTGTTGTGATCACATTATAACCTCCTTTGCTGATCACAGTTTGACCTCTTTGTTGATCATGTTATAACCTACATTGTTGATCACAGTTTGACCTCCTTTGTTGATCACATTGTGACCTCCAAACATGTTTTTCCATGAAAGGTTCCATGACAGAGATAGACGTGATAGATGTCTCCAGGCAAGAAGAGTGTAAGATGCTGATGAGAGAGTGGGTGGAGTACTACAACAGTCCAAACAGAGACAAGGCCCTCAACGTCATCAGCCTAGAGTTTAGCAACACCAAGTATGTCCTATGTTGGTAGATTCGTAGCTTATCCCGAGTAGTGTATCCAGAAGGTAGACCAATGAGATAATTCAAACATGATATATTCTAATGAAAGAGAAATGTAAACCCCACTCTGAGCTGTTGCAAGTGAGCTATATCCTTATTTGGAGTATTTTGTCTGGGGTATGCTGTCCCCTACTTATCTTGGTTGTTGTCATGACAAGTGAACGAATGTCAAGATATGGATAACCCTGCTTGTCAGCGTTGTTGGTAGATCTTATCTCATCTGACTGCAACCCCACAGTTAGTAAAATTGTAATGGTTGGACTAACCCTCTGAAATCCATCCCCATGCCATCCAAATCCCCTCATCCCCTCCCCAGGGGCTGATCCAGGATTTGAAAAATGGGGATTGTGGCCCCGAGGTCGTTGAAGCTGACTCTGAGCCATATTTAGAATATACATCAGGTTAGTCTGGCTGTCCTCTGCAAGAACGAATAATGAAATCTCTGACGTGAATTTGCGCATTCTGAGCCATATATAGGATATACATTAGGTCTACTTTTAATCTTTGTGTGGGGTCGCAAAGGTCAATGAGGGTGTATACCCCTGGATCCACTACTGTTCCCACTGGAATTGTAGTCTAAATGTCAGGTTTATATAATTATTGGTCTTTTTTTTTATCTTGCAGATTATCAAATCTCGTGCAGGCACCTGCTATCGTAAGAAGAATAAGTTGGGTGGAGAATATGTGGCCAGAGGATCTGCCAGAAAATGCTGTATACGCCAAACCGCAAGTTTCCAAGTACTGTTTGATGGGCGTGAAGAACAGTTACACAGACTTTCATGTAGACTTTGGTGGCACATCTGTCTGGTATCATGTGCTCAGGGTAAGAGGAAATCTTCTCTGGAAAAAGGGCATCTTTTTTATTGAGAATTGAAAGTCATATAACGGGACAATAGTAAGAGACAAAACAACTCCCTCTCGAAATACAATGTGAAAAGATCAATACCTTGCCTCTACCTCAAGATATCATTTTAGAAAAACACTATGAATAAAATCCTTTGCATACTGTTTATTTGGTGGTCTGAGAATGACCTCACAATGATGTCTTCTTCAGTATTATTTGCCTGCACCTCTGTTCACCGAACATCTCATTTCATCACCACTTTTATGAATATGCATAATTTATTAGAATTCTTGGTAAAACCGTAAACTCTTGTGATATTTGGGTCGTAGAAATCACCTAAATGCCAATGTTTTCAAAATGCACAGAATTTGTCCGTTTTTTTGTTGTTTTTATCTCTCTTTTTCACTAAATTTTACAATCTCTTCTCAGGGTGAAAAGGTGTTCTATCTAGTAAAGCCAACAGATCAAAATTTGAAATTGTATGAAGAATGGGCCTCCTCTCCAAAACAGTCGGAAATATTTCTTGGAAGTACAGTGGATGGTTGCTACAAGACTGTGGTTAAACAGGGACAGACATTATTTATTCCAACAGGTAATTCATTTTGATTAGAACTCTCTACAGACTCAATGTAATCAAAATTGTTTTCAGTCTAAATAATTCTTTCATGTGCCTCAGTCATGAATATGTATTTCTATATTTTGTTGTTGTATTTTTCTTAAGAAACTTAATGACATTCTTAAATGATACAACTTTATAACCATACCTACATTGTACTTTTGTGTTGTAGTTTTTAAGACGTATTCACACTTTCAGTCCTTTACTATGTCAGTAAAGAGTGACTACGTTCATTACATTTATTCTGTGTGTTAGGCTAGATGTTAGGCTGAAGAGCGCACTCTTCTGTTTTAAGTATCCCACCAACTTGAGTAAATATTCTGATATAAATACTAAGATAGAGAGAATGACAGAGAGAGCCACAAAGTTTGACAAATAGTAAAAACCCAAATTTTCCTCTTTTTTGCTCTTTATGGAAATAAATGTTGGAAATATAAACATAATCCAAAACTTTACATTCAGCAAAAAGATTTCAATGATAGTGGGAACTTTAAGGTCAGACAGACAAGGTGAATGTGTGACTAAATCTTGTCTATCTGGTGGGAGGTCACATCTGGTTTATTCAATCTGTCTGAAGTACTGTTAATAAATGTAGCTGAAAACCTTTTACTCATTGGTTTGTTGGTTTAATACATATGTATCATAAGTATCATATTCTGGCAGTTTGGTTGGGGTATGACCATGGTTCTACAACTTGTTTTAACTTGTTACAAACTGTGTTCACTCTCTGCAATGATGCATGCAAGCTATATCCAAGGAGAAATCATGTTGTCAACTTTTAATGTAAACAGCAGACCTGCCCATTATTGCACATGTAAAGAATGTTTGATTTTTAAGAACAAGCTGCCGTATCTAACACTCAGTTATTGTGGTATTTCACTCATGCAGGTTGGATTCATGCAGTTCTTACATCTGTGGATAGTTTAGTGTTTGGAGGAAATTTCTTGCACAGTTTTAACTCAGGTTTACAAATAAAGTGAGTATCAGATTTTTGTAAACTCAGTTTGTATACAGTAGACTGAAGCAAAATTCATTTGAGTGTGGGCCTTTGAATGTGTTTTCAAGAAAAAAAATTTACCGTCATATTTTTATTCCAATCAATATATTTTTGCGACTACTTTGAAATTCTAAAATACTGGGAATAGAAGAATAAATTAGGAAATGCAGTTCTCAGTATAGTTTTGGGCATTAGTTATGATAATCCTAAATGTCAGAGGAAATAATTTTTATCTTCAAATCTTTGATTTTAAATCCAACTAGATAATAAAATGTTTGCACGATGCTTCTCTAACTAAATTAGCGTCATATGAATGCACGCACCCATCGTTAACATTGCAGGAGATAATTTAAAAACAAAGGAATACTAGAGGAAGATCTTTCTTCATTATCATATGCCTTGCAGGTTACTGCTTTCATTAGAATAATAATTGGTGGATTACCATATCATGATTTCATCGTTAGTAACAGACTTGTTGACAAATTTTTCAATAGCAGCTTCATATTGTACACAATGTTCTATTGTTTTAGGGTGTATGATCTAGAAAAACGGTTGAAGACACCTCAGAGGTTTCAGTTTCCATGGTTCGAGACGACAATCTGGTTTGCTGCCAAGCATCTGATACAGAGAATAAAGGGTATTATTATGATTATTATTATTTAGGTTTACAGTCTTGTTCAGGGCCAAGGCCCTCTCACACGACTTTACAATTTAACCCTGGTCATTGGTAACTTGTCACACCTACACACCAAAGTGTGCACAATTCAAACAATCTCTCCTGGGACACCACAGTGCACCACAACCACGTGTCCCCCGGGGGACTTCCCATAGGGTGCAGCCACAGACCGGCGCACGCAACTATATTTACAAGTTACCTCACAAGTCCCCATTTATACACCTGGGTGAAGAGAGGCAATGGAGATAAAGCGCCTTGCCCAAGGACACAACACAATGATCTGGCCAGGACTCGAACCTGTAATCCTTAGATCACAAGTCCACTGCCTTAACCACTTGACCACAACGCCCTCACGGGTAAGAGAAAAGAATGGCTTCGACATAGACATGGAGACCTGTGTCTGTGTGAAAAGGGGGCGACCATTACCCCCTGCACCAAAGTTGGTTTTCTCGATTGGATTTAGGGCTAGTGATCATGAATAATTTGGATTAACCATGAAAACCTGCCATTTTAATTGACTAAGAAAATTTTTACACATCTCATCCTGTCGTCGTGGCTGTTATTTCCATCATATGATCTATGGCATTTTAGAAATGTACAGCTACAGTAACAACAATTCCCCCTTGAAATGAGAGATCAGTAGATTTGTCCCTTGGAAAAAACTTTTGTTACTTTTACCGTTTTTCCTTTGTTTGCTTTTACCTTGCGATTGGCTCTGATGAGAGCAGAGGTATCAATTGTAGATTTACAGGTGGGAGTGAAGTGGGAAAGGGTGGGGTAGTTTAAATTATGATAAGACTAGGTTGGATCATTACCCAGGGGACCTAATGGCTGATATGCTGATAGTATGACTGGGTGCAACTTAAAGATGTCCCGTGGAGACAGGAGTTGGTAATGTTTAGTAAAAATATGCTGAGATGGAGAAAAGTTCATGGAATACACCATACTCAAAAATGTTTGAGCAGTTACGCTGTTGAGAAATGCACATCATCTTCAACTCAATATTAAATATTTGGGGATGAACGGGGAAACAGAGAGGAAGTGGGATGGATGGAACATATTTAGATTTGCCTTGCTGAAAAGGAAACCCCAGCAATTATTTTTACTTTATATTATAGAGTTGCTTTAAAGTATTGCTAGCAAAATATTTAAAAAAATTCATTTCCATTTTTTTTTCAAATCGAACAAGTAATCAACTGGAGTTTTAACAAATACTTTTACTTATACATTGTGTTTCTTTTAAGACACCTTTATAATCCTATTCTTACCTATCTTACCTTTCAGAGGATAACGTTGATGAATCATCGAAGAGTATCTCATATCTCGTGGACAGCACCAGGGTCATGGTCGACACCCTTAAATCTTGGACGAGTAGAAGAGAGGTCAGTATGGTTCTCTCTAAATTTGAAGCAATTGACTGCATTTTCAGTTAAAAGTTAAAAATTCTTTTGGCATCAAATGCACTTGAAACAGAAATGATATTGGTACTTTGTTGCAAGAATACCAAAAGTGGGAAGTGAATACCTTCCATGAATATCTAAAAAATCTGAGCAATATATTCAGGGTAGGTGTAAGGGACTTAAAGGAAGTTTAAAACAGTAAATTATATATTATATATTCCATACGGTTACATGACAATTTGGAATAATATTGCTAGCTGTTACTTACATGAATATCAAAGAAAGAGACCTTTAAACGTGACATAGTCTATTACTTTTCAAAGTAAGTTTAAAATGCATATTCTGAACCTACCAAACTATTAGAACAGATATACTAGTTTAGGGGTACGTGTAACTTCCAAGAAAACTGGTACAGTACCTCGGTCATTATAAGTGTTGGCAGTTTTGTGATATTTGTCATAAAATAGAATATTTGAAAGTAGGAGGTGAATAATTTTCTTCAAGACAATCCTTTTGTTTGTCCTGTGATAGATGTTATGTGAAAATACTATGCCTACCCAGTTATTTCTCTGTTCATTAAGATTGTTAAAACAATAAAGTCATTTTGTTTTTCATTTTGTTTCAGTTGAGACACCACCTGGCAGAAATACCGGACAGTATTAACTACACTAAGCTGATCAGGGACCTAAACAGGGAAATGAAAGCACTAGAGGTAAGTCTCACAGTCACCCACATATAATTACTTGGGTGGATTTTAATGTAGTTTGGACCTGAAGTGTTATGGTCAAGTTAGAGGGGAAGGGTTTGGGGGGGGGGGAATGGTTCAATTAAGCATTTTAGAGTTGTTATTTGCTGCTGATTTCCAAACCTCCTTCACACATTGCAGAGGTTTGCATTTTTCTTTTCTCGCTAATGTTCTGGGAATATTTCCTATCTAACATAACCTAAACAGCTACAGAGGGTGACCTTTCCTCAAGTTGTAACCATGATTGCTTCATACTGGTTTACACGTTGCCTGCTTCGTCAAGTGCTTTAAGATGTCGTCCACTATAAGTCATATACTCCAAAGTCCTATGATATTTATCTGTCATATTAAACAGGTTCATTTTTATTTTGAACATTGAAATCTTTTAGACCTATGTTCTCGACTTTAGGTCGAGAACCTTTTGCGTACTACAATTACGCATATCTTAGTCCATCAGAGTTCATCGGATGCCAAAATGAAATGTAATATTGTGACAATATCTCTGAGCTAACAGACACAGCGACCGGGTGGGTGAACCCTGGTCAGAAACCAGAATGGATTTCTATGATTGCACAATGTGTATACCTTGTGACATTTTTAATTTCTTCAGAAACTGCAGTCCAAAAAGAAAGGGAAGAAGAAAAATCGAAGTAAAGCGCTCGACGACGAGATACTGGAAGAGTACGAGATTCAACCGGTCAAGGTTGAGACTAAAGTCAAGTCCAAGAAGCTGACCCATCTCATGCCGGCACAAATCCTTAGTCCATCATTAAAAAATGTAAGCCTGATCATCTGACCTTGTTTTTTTTGCCCTGGCCTTTTTTTTTATCTCTGCTGATTTTGGTTTTTGATGACTACATTCTAGAACATGATTATTTTTGTTACGGGAGAACAAAAAACGGTTGGTATCTATTTGACATGTGTACACGAAAACATGATGTAATTCTTCTGTTTTTCTTAAGATATTTTTCAAGTTGCATTCATTTATGAGATGAAACGAGAACGTCGCATATGTGATGTCTTTGTCTGTTTCCATGGAAATATATATGAGCAGAAAAAGTTTTGTTGTTAGTGTCATGCTTCAATTTTAAAGGCAGAACTTTAATACCTCAAGAATGTATGCTACAGTAGAAAACAAATCAAGTTTCAGCAAAATATTATAGGCCCAGTCTGATTTGTATATAATAAGAAGGGCGGAAGTTGTGTTTGATTTTTCCACAACTGATGAGACCAGGGGTGCAACCACTTTTTAATAATGGGAGGGGAGGGGGGGGGGGGGGAGCTGAGATGTTATAAAATGGAAGGTACTTATTTATGTATGTTACATATTTATGTACTGTACACCAGGATTTCTTGGAATATTCCGTTAGTCAGTGCATACCCCCTCCCCACCTCACATGCCAGGAGTATATGTGGTTGCGTCCCTGGGGTGAGGCTACTAGCTTTTTGCACCATATTAGGCCAAATGTAAATAATTCCTAGCATTCCTACGTAGCAGTGCTTCACTGACTGCAGTAAACGTGTTGAAGACTGGTACATGGTTTTGCTTTTCCTTTTTTTTTTATAATGATGCACTTTGATAGGTTTGGTTTCTTCCATGTTTTCCAGAGTCCTTACAGAGCAGAAGCTCAGAACAAAAGTGCTGGCAGAAAGTCAGCCCGCAATAAAGGTGATCTCAAGGCCGCCACCGCTGCCACAGACAAAAAGTTTAAATTAGTTCTTTCCAACGGCAAAGTTATCAGGTGAGGAAAGTAGCATGGGAAGGAAGTCAGTTGCATTTGCTCTGTATCTTCTGTTGAGTGTCCGACTAAAATCATGTGTGGATAGCCTGTAAATCATGAGTGGATAGCCTGTGAATCATGTGTGGATAGCCTAGCTGTGAATCATGTGTGGATAGCCTGTGAATCATGTGTGGATAGCCTAGCTGTGAATTATGTGTGGATAGCCTGTGAATCATGTGTGGATAGCCTAGCTGTGAATCATGTGTGGATAGCCTAGCTGTGAATCATGTGTGGATAGCCTAGCTGTGAATCATGTGTGGATAGCCTAGCTGTGAATCAGGAACTTTTGAAATTACTGTACAATATATCAACTACTGTGCCGTTAAGACAAAATTACCGACTATGGATATTGAATTATCATCTTTCAAACTTTCTCTGCCTATTTTATGAGCTGTTAACTACAAGGTTTCCTTGCAGTGTATGACCAATCGACTAAAGTGTTGGTTGTACGAACTGTCAATGACAATGTTGTTGTACGGTGTATGAATTATCTACAGTGATTCTGAACAGTTTAAAGGTCATGTTGTTGAATGATGTAGTAGTAATAGTCGCAACATTCTGGGAAAAAAATGCTGGCTAATTTTTAGTTTGCAATCAGTGGAGTACTGAATTAGACTTTTTATAAAATTACCAGCAGCTCGATTTATTGATATTAATACTGCCAAGTATAGAGAAAAACATGATTGAATTCAAGTTTATGAAAGTTCTACAGAACTGGGTGGTGTTTTAGCAAACTGATGTGTAATTGTACAAGTAACAAATCTTTTCATCATCAATTTTATTGTTAATAACTCTTTCAAACTTTCAAGGTTTCCTCTTCCTTGACAGATTGCTTCATTAGACTTCAATGGGTAGAATGGTCAAGGAATTATGTAGTGTTTAAATTTTGTGTAGCAGATTTGAATGCTCTAAAGTTTATCTCTTATAAAATACTATGGTTACTTTGTAAAACATTGTTATACATCTGTTGGACTTGTATAGCAATTTGACTATTTTTGCTATGTAATACTGGATAAAATATTCCCTGAGCATGGTTGAAAGTCTTAACATGTAATAGTAACTGCATTTTTAAATATTCCTTTGATCTCTAGTAAAACTGGTACAGTGGTTGCATCGAAAGGAGGCTTCCAACCTCTCGTTGCTGGCATGGGAGAGGAGGAGATCGTCGTCGATGATGTCTCCGAGGAGAGCAAGATGAAGACTGCAGCTGAGATGCTTGCAGGATCATCTTCTGGGCCTCTCAAACTCAAATTGTCTTGTAAGCCATCCCTTTCAAAGTCATCCCTTATCAATAGAGAAATGTTTCAAATTTCGGATTCTAAGTGTCCAAACTTTCTGTTTATAGACTTGTTGTATTTGAGGACTTTGTTATTACATTTACTAAAAGTAGTAACATGTGTTTTAAATATAAAAAAAAAAAATTCACAACAGAAATGTCAAAGTGTCCCTGTCAGTAGTGGGCTGACAGCTGTGAGACTTTGCCGTACAATATTTTATCCATTAATTAATATCCCACTTTTCACATGACTCATTCAAGTATTAATTAGTGCAGTGCATCCAAAACAGCTGCAGTTAGCAGCTGGTTATGAACCTCACGAGGTAATGAAGATGACATTGATCATCAACCCCAATTCTTATATGCAAAGAATGCTAGGCTAGGTGAGGTACATTTGCTGTGGAAGTGTAGAAGGTTTAGACTAAGTCTTGATGTTTCCTTGTAACCTAGCAGAATTTCTCAAGATTTTGAAACATTTTTTCATATCTAACATCTGACATCACAGTTGCCATTCAGTAATGTTTGTTTGTGAAAGCAGTCACAACAATATTAATCAAAGTAATGCTTTTGGATTTAGGTAATCATTTTATGGCTGAAATTTTCATGTTCTTACAGTCAATGGTAAATCATCAAATCAGGGTCCAGCTTCTTCTTCTAAAGCCGTTCACAAATCGAGTTTGACGAACGTCTCCGGCGGCTTTGATTCGGACGAGGATGTCATGCCTTCGGACAGAAGTCCAACCGTAAGAATTTCTACAGTATCCAAACTATGTAGAATATGTTACAGTTAAAGGGTCGGCCATCAGGATGGTCAAGCCTGCCCATAGAAAAAAAGCCCTCCTCAAATTCACTCGAGCATCAATAGTTGTTTCTTGATAGCATAAGCTACCCCAAGTACTGTCATTAGGATTCATCCTTGAGCAAACCTAATTAATTGACCAGCCACCTGTATGATTGTAAACACAACACTTATGGCTAGCACCAGTTACTTGTGTGTGAAGACAAGTTTATCTTGACCACTGAAATAGTACACTGTGTGTTTGATCATGAATTTGTGCAGAGGAGCGTTCAGTATGGCTAGCATTACCAACTTGGGTCGATATTCAATCTTACCTGTGTTTGGCCAAAAACAGGTGTCTCGGGTGGTATTTGCTATAAGCAGGGAGGATTATAATGATTTTGATTCCAGTATAATCTTCTTCACATGCAAATTGATAACCTGGGATTGAAACATCAGTCCCACTGACGTTACATATTTACCTAGATGAAGACTAGTTTTCTGCAGTAATCAGTTCCGTGTTTCTTTGATTTTATAGGAATATGTAAGAAAAAATATATTTATATTTATGTATATGTGGGAAATATAAAATAAAAAGTAAGAGTTTGTGACATTGTTATTGTAATTTGGATCTCTACTTTAGACAAAGTATCTTCTTCCATTGGTCTATGATTTCTCTTCCCTTCAATTAGGTTTAGAACGTATGTTGGCCGGGGGGGGGGTGGGGAGAGGAGAGTCAGTATGTAGAAGGGATTGAAATTTCTGCCCCCTTACATATCAGTTTTTCTAGTTCATTTCATAAGATTTGATGGATGATTATTTTCTTTGATAGAATCCTTCTTTTAGTAATGTTGACGCCCTCCTACAGGCCAGTAAGTTGGACGGTGCTGCACCATTGCCACACATCAGTGTAGCTGATATCGAGGCTGAACTTAAGTAAGTGGAAAATGTTTTGAATGTTTGACGGCAAACTTTCAAAAGGAATATCCATACAGGCTGATCTTTCTTCTGTTATTTTCCAGTTTATTTCCAGTTCTATGTTAGTCGTTGTGAAATAACACATTAAGCTTCATTGTCTGGTTAGTCAAAGTGACTGGACTCCCAAGTTTAACAAAGAGACCATTCTTAAAGGTTCCATATTGCATTTATCTGGAATTTTTAGCATTCCATTGTCACTTACATTCATTTATATATCAGCAACTTGATTGATGAAAGAGAGATTACTGTGAAAAGAATTTCTACTCGGCGAACCCTAATTAATGAGTAATTAGCCTTTCCGTAAAATGGTGAAAAAAAAAACAATCACGTTGCTTTTTTATCTATGAACTCTTCTCTATCTATGTACTCTATCTATGTACTCTATCTATCTATGTACTCTATCTATCTATGTACTCTATCTATCTATGTACTCTATCTATCTATGTACTCTATCTATCTATGTATGTACTCTTCCATATGTATGAAATTAATATTTGTCTCTTACTTTTGGTTACTAAACTAAGATAATGTATAAAAGATACCATTTTTTATAGAAACACCTACATGTTAAGATAAAAGAAAACCATGTGTCCTTGTTATGCTGGTTAACTTTAAATCTAAACCTATAGATTTGTAAAGAGTTTTCTGACTTTGATGGCAATCCATTGTCCATAAATTACTTCCCTGCATTGCTTTGAACCTGTTTACTCACAGAACAACATAAAAAAGTTTTGGAAAATAGCAACTGTGTTTAATAAAATTTAAAAAAAGAAATAACATTTTAAATGAATATTTAATTTAACAATGGGGATATATTTGAATACTGCTGTGAAGTGTTTTCTGTAAAAGATATTATCTACACAATGGTGGTAATGATTTTTCATTGGAAAATCGTTTTAAAGGCAGCAACCAGCATCCCCAGGGACCCAAGATGCCATCCAGGGTATGTTAGCGATAGCGCAACCTCAGAAGACGACCTTGAACAAATCAGACGAGGAGAACATGTCCGAGGGAGAAGGGAGAAAGTCGAGGAGAGTAAGGAAGAGGAAATATTTAGACGATTTCGATGAGGGAGATGAAGATATGAGGAATTGCTTCCAGGATGCAAAATATGGTAAGTAGAGAGTGGAGTCAAATTCTGTAGTTTTATATGGTGGATTTTTTATATCCTTACTTTAGCTGTTAAAGTTGTTTCTACAACTCAGGTCAGTGGATTTAATTGAACCCTGTGTCCATGCTAGCCTATTAGCTTTATGTAAATGTTGTACCTTGGGTAGCAGGTCAACCCAACCTTTAAATATCAACACGTGTATACCTTAACATTATTTTCTTGCCCACAACACTGGGCATCAAGGATGAAGGATTAAGGACACTGGACATCAAGGATCAAGTTCCTATATTATCTTGACTAAACTTGTGCAAAACTTGTGAAAAATACATGTGAAAAAGGAAAAATGTCATGTTTTCTGTAAATGTTATAGTGTCAAATAATGAATTACACAGTTTCACACCAGTCCCTTTCTATGTTCAATCCTCTGCTCAATGTCTGTCCAGAAGAGAAGGATTATCTGGTACTTAACCTTCGATTCTCTGATGTTTTGTGTCTTATCCTTCAGTTTATCCCAGCTTGGATGACGACGAGGGCGATGTTCTGCCTCCCAAAAGTCGTCAAAAGTACACCAGGAGGGATCCCGGCGATATGCCGTGGAACCCCAAAGCCAAAGTAGTCATGCCGGTACCAAAGATGAATCGACCTCATCGTGAGGGAGTCAGGAAGGCTCATGTGGAGGAAGGACTCGCGGACGCTAAAGCCAGACTTGCCAATAAGGTATAGTGTGATACCCTCATGGCTTGAAAATAAATTTGATAAAGTTTGATGAAAAAGGTCAGGCCAAAAAACGGCCGTTTAGCCTGGACAGGACTAAAAGGCTGATAAATCCCACAGTGCAGTGGGATTTAATTAAGTTTTTTAATCCTTTTTCTGCTATAAGCTAAGCAGTTTGGATTTGATGTTTATATTTCAGAAGGAGATGTGGCAATGTGGGTATTGGTGTAAAATTTGAGGGGGCTGTTCATCAACTAGCGACAGGCAGTATCAGTAATTTCAATGGTATATTTGAATGTTGTGCCTGTTTCATTGCACGGAAAGCGTGTCTCTTAACTACCTCTTCTGGAGAGGTGTAAAAAGTTTGATAAGCGATGGTTGGTTTTTCCTTGAATTTGCTCTATCAATGTTGAAGAACATATGAGCATTATCTGGAAAAGAAATATATTTTCTTAACGTAGTGTTTAAATTTGCAGTCGCTGGTAGTCAGAGTGAAATATATTTATTTCTTGTAAAGTTAATAACAGATCAGACATAATTCCTTTTGTCTCTTCCTCTTATGTCACTTTGTACAAACATATCTTCAAACTGATGCCCATAGTCGATCACTTTTCCTCGCCATTTTTTTTGCAGCCGACTCCCAAGAGGCAGTACATCAGGAAAAAACCAATGCCAAAGAAGCCTTCCATAGAAGACATGCCCTCCACCAGCTCCCTGGCCCACTCACTGGGACCGTATGACTTCAAATCTCAGTTTACTTCGACTTTAAACCAGAGTGCTCCCGCGACTGTTCTCTCAGCCATGAAACAGGAAGGGCAAGGAAAGCGTAAGGCTTCATTTTTGCTTTGTTTTTTCATGGCTCGGGGTAGATTAATGTTAAAGTGGAGGAGGAAGGCAGATATATGCTGAAGTGGTGGGTGGATGGGTGCGGTTGGGTGGGGTGCCTATGGGGATGTTTTCCATGACTGTTTGAGCTCATACTCAAACCTCTTTGCTAGATGATGGAAACCCATCCTTACTAAAACTCTGTAAAATGTCATATTATGAGAGGTCTTTTCCATTATCTACAGACATGGTTGGGTTGTTGCCATTCAGGGGTTGGGATGGGATCAGTTTTAAATCCTAAGGCAATTTGTAAGACACAGATAAACTTAAAACAACCTTAAAATTTAAAATACCCTATTGTGGTTTAGGGGAGAGAGGTGCAGTCTAGCCTATTCACTCTCATGGAGTATGTGGACACATTATCACTTTTGACCTACATCCTTGATAATAACTGCTACAAAATTCTACACCCTTTCGGTTTAATAAATTGTGGAATAAGCTTCCTGACAGCCTTAAAGAAATCCAAAATACTGCTACTTTTAAGAGGCAATTAAAACACTACCTATTTGTAAATGGTTCTGATTTCAGCCAGAATCTCGACCAGGTTTAACTTTTGTATCGTTACCTTGACATTTCTGCAGTTGTTTTCCAGCACAGCAGTGCACACAGTTTTCTGTAGTAGTTGTGCTTATAAGCCTTTATTATTATTATTATTAATACTGGAATGCAATGAAAACTTTTACACAGATTAGCTATGAGATTGAAGCAAGTGCACCATACCCAAACTGCACACACTATCCCCATGTAGTGTTCCATGCTGCTATTAGAAACTACACATAGTGACATTAGCTGTTTCCTGTCATTTTCAAAATTGCAGCTCGCAAGCCCAAGAAGGGCATGGCCACCGCCAAACAGAGACTTGGTAAAATCCTCAAGATACAGAAAGGAGGCAGGCTGCTGGTCTGATCGCTGGGTCTTTCCGGAGTCTCATCTCACGACTCATGAAGGTACAGTGAGGGCCAATACGAGGGTTGCAGTTAATCAGGAGTGGATGATTGGTGGATTGCGAGGACCATCGTACGCTTCACCAGAGTACATCTTTAACCAATATTTAGATCCTCCTGAGTCGTGTTTAACTCTCAAGCATGAAAGATCTCGTTGGTCGTCTTCTGAGACCTCAGACGTTGAGAGAACTAGCCGGCATTCACTGTCAGCGAAAAGTTTCCCAATCTGGTTGCAGGAAACTTGAAGATCGCCACGATCGAAGCTGAACCATCGCTGAAACCCGGGTGAGGATATTCATACAAGGCAGTCTAGCGCTAGATGAACGGTGCATCGCTCCTGCTACTTCATCAGTGGAAACTACTAGGCCTCTAAACTGAACTTACTGGTAATGGTATGTGTAAAATAACGTAATGACATCAGTATTTTCTGTGTCCCACTGTGAGAGACTGCCCCCATCCCCCCCCCCCCGGGCTAGATGAAGCCTGATGGTAGAATTCTACTTCTGAGAGTCTAACCTGAACTACCAAACATCACTTACAGGATCTCATTTTAAAGAGGTCATCACAATGAATCTACAAGGTCACATGTCCTTCTGAGACTTCATCAGGGTAAAAATGCAGGGATGAGCCTGGGGTAACAAAAAATCACGGAATTTTGCAAAAATTGGGGTATAGGCTCCAGTTTGCGTATGCTACAGTGTGTTAGGATAAAAGTTTTTGTCCCCGAGGTAGAAAAGAAATCATGGATATTCCGGGAATTCGCGGAAAAAGCTCATGCCTGAACATGAGGAGTGGGTGATGGCGACCAGGTCCTTGAGCTTTCTACCACCCAAAATAATTAAGCTGCAAATGCTACTAAAACATTGGTTTTTCTCTGGTATTTTTGATTGTGGAAGAATAACATCTTGTCAACTTCTGAGAAACCATCCAATTAAAGGAATGCCCACAAATCTACTATTTTTTTGTAGTCAAGGACCAAGGCTTAGACAATGATTCTGGTTGAGCCGAGTATGAATTCATCAGCTAAAATGTACAAACAGCTGTTTTGGATTAGGATGCTGATTTAAGAGCAAAATGCCGTTGGATTTGATCCTGTAAAGTGGTGTCAGTATTCGGTCATCTCGATTGGATATAGACGATGTATAAAGTAAAGATAGTAAAAACTCAGGAAAATGTACAAAAGATATTTCGTAGCCTTCCAATAATGTTCCCTCATGGAAAAGGGATGTTAAGTGACTTACAAGAATACCATAGGTTTTGCTCAGCATACATATCTCTGTCATTTTAGGTGTTCATTTAGTACAGTTTCTAAAAACAAACAGTTAATAATTTTGTAAATTAATTTCATTCACATTGTACATGGAAACAGCATAACCATATTAAACTTTCCGCTTCCATATTGTGCTAAATAACGAACAGGCTTGCGAAGTTAATGACAGTCAGAAAGTTATTAAAGTTTATGGTGGGTCATCGTGTAAAAATTACGTTATACAGAGTGACGTTAATTGGTAGTCGTAGGGATATCTGAAAATAGGCTGTTTGGCAGTTTTAACAATGAGAAACTCATTTTTTGTTTATTTACTGGGTTAATTTCTGCACATGTTTATCATTGCCCTCATGGCAAATATACAACAACAAAAATTTTTTCCAAGTGTTGTCCATTTTGTGAGACCCTGTAGAGAGGTTTGGATTAATTGAAGGAGCAGGCATTATACAAAAGAAAAGTGCCAAGGGTACGTGAAATAAACTGGGCTAACTGTTTGTCAAGAAGATAGAGTAATTGGTCTATACTCATTGGAGACATGGACACTCCACACAGATGTTGCTATGTAAAGCATTATGTTATACTTGCAACATTACATAACAGTTATTGCTACACAAGATTTCACTGCAATTAACAGATTTCTCATACAAATTGCAACACTTATTCTGAATCTCCACATTCTTTCAACATAATTAATTCATTTATTTGGTTGTTTTACAGTATTTTAATTTCTTTTTATGTAGTGCATTGTTTTTTTTCTCCCTTTTCATTCTGGACATTGGGTATTGGTTAATATGACATGTATGTGTTAAGTAATTTTAAATGTCTTGCTCTACTGGCCATTATGACATAGCGAAGGGTATTTTATGCTTCAAAGCCACCAAATTGTGTACAAAAAGTACACGGATCTTTGATGGATATTTGATAGGTGCAGATTTAATTTGGGAATGGTCATATCAACCCAACCCCCATCTGATCTAGTGATTTAAGGCAACCATCAGTGACCTTAGGGTCACGACCAAAATGTCTGGGCGTTAAAGGATCACGAGAACGTTTCAGACACAGCAGAAAAAAAGTGTTGCGACTTATCTTAAAGTCAAGGTTAAAGCTATAGGTTGGACATGGGGTCTTAGAACTCCATCATCGATTCTTCAAGCTAATATCGTTGTACTCGAGGCAAGGAAACAGAGCCAACCATCGCGTAAGTAACCATATTTCAGTCACATTGTAATGATAAATTTGACTGAAATAAGGAGGCATGGCAGTGGCACTGATGACCAATGGGTTGTGGCCAAACTAGAAAAAAATTGGCAAGATAGTGTCATTAAAAGGTTGTGGAATCATCAATTTAAAGAAATATGATTGCCAAATTATCTTACTGTTCATAATGTTTACATACATTACTATCTGTTGCTATTGTTGGGCAATTCAATTTTATCGTGGAAGGACAATGCTCGGTCAGTATTGACCTTTGATGGTGGTCTTTGCTTGTTTGTGCTATATAAGTTACTAGTGGGTGGTGGGAGGCTCTGTTGGCAAATTTTAATTTCACCTTTGTCTTTTTCCTGACCTCGTTACATCAAGTTGAGGGATTATCAGATAATCTAGCATGTTTTTATTTGCTTTTTGTTGCTTTTTTTGCTTGTAATTGTGACTAATGATGCTGTTTGTTTTTAAAAAAAAAATTTTTTTTACATCAGTTTGTTTGGTATTGCATAGTTCTCAAATACTGAAATATAGGCCAGTAGTACTAAAAATTGATGGGAAAAAAAAAAATTGATTTGCAAATTTTTAGGCTCTAAATTATTTTGAGAAAGTTGAAAAGGTTCTCCTTCTGTTTTTATTTGTTTTAGATGTAAATATTGTACATTAAACCATGAAAATTAGAAGATGTGTCTCTAGGTGAACAGTAATTAAAGATAGATTATTAATCAGTGGGGTTGGAGGAGGCCCTTCGGTGTGATTATTAATCACCAGGGAAGGGGGAAGCCATGCGACGTGATTATTAATCACAGGCAGGGAGGTAGCCTTTGGGGTGTGATTATTAATCACCAGGGTAGGAAGGAAGCCCTTCTGTGTGATCATTAATCACTAGGGTAGGGAGGAAACAGGTGTGATAATTAATCACTGGGGTAGGGAGGAAGCCATTCGGTGTAATTATTAATCACGGGGGTAGGAAGGAAGCCCTTCCGTGTGATTATTAATCACCTGGGGTAGGGAAGAAGCCGTTCGGTGTGATTATTAATCACCAGGGTAGGGAGGAAGCCTGTCAGTGTGATTATTAATCACCAGAGTAGGGAGGAAGCCTGTCAATGTGATTATTAATCACCAGGGTAGGGAGGAAACCCTTTGGTGTGATTATTAATCACTGGGGAAGGGAGGAAACCGTTCGGTGCGATGTACATTGAAAGGTATTCAAGATGCAATAGAGAGAGAAGGTCGTGTATATTCTACTTGTACATATTGTAAATGACTTATTT
>KN884281.1:20606-35274 GCA_000934455.1 Apostichopus parvimensis
ATTATTTGCTCAAAGCTGCGGAAGTTTACCATTCTCTGAAGTAGCATTCTTGAGATTTTCACCAATGTATACGTATACCTACAGCGTATATACATCTAAACCCATTTCCCTATTTTCTCGACAACACCAGCGGCATTCTTGACTTAAATCCATGCCTTTATACGTAACAAGAAATTCCAGCTACAGACTTGTTGTCATTAAATGTAAATTATGCTAACACGAAAACTTGAACGTTGTGTGCATGGAACGGAGCATGCGTAGTACGTCATTTATTTTTCTAGCAGATGTGTGTAATGATATATATAGTGTATACACCGTTTAGTTACATATCATATGGTGTTTGCACCTGTCGGTTAATTCCATCAGACACGTAACCTCACACGTCCGTCGAAAGACACGTTAACTCCTAGATATATTGCCTCTCCTACGGATGCATATATTATGTTTTCGTCTTCCTCTTAAAATTCAAAATGTAAGTTTATTTGACAGAGACAGGAACGGAAAGTTTGCCCAAGTTTTTTAGTTTTTTATACTTATACTCCACAAAGCAAACGCAAAGTAATGTTCAGAAACCATGGAAGATATAGAAGCTACTGTTACAAATTGCTAATAGCTTCTATACCTTGAGCTGAGAATCATCGGAAAGTCAATTTCCTATAAATAGTCGCTCCATAATTAGCAGAAGGAAAAAAACATGTCTCATTTTCGATAAAACCAGTTTTTTCTTGAAAAAATTGATATCGTCAGATCGGACGTCAGAAAATGTCATCACCAACTTGCTTGTAATGGAATGCGATGAATAAAATATAGGCTCGAGGATTTGAGAAGTAATAGTTTAATACCCCTCTTATCGAAAAAGTCTTTAATGTGATGTTGTCAATTCCAATATCAATCACATCATGCACCAAAACCTATAGGAATGACATTTTGTAAAACGAACGATGAACGCATTAGCGCATGTTAAGATTTGATCAGAGTGAAAATATTACTGTAAGGCATGCCATAGACACTTCAAGTATATAGAGTTTTCGAATTGATTTGACCAGTTTCGTGAGCAATGGAGGACTGGGTGGGGATTGGGCATTGCCCCCAGTCAGTCGATCGGGGAGGACGGGACGGGTATGGGGGTATACACGCCGTTATTATCTTCACACCAAAAATATCAAGAGAATTTCTTAGCACAATCTTGCGCTCATACCTAATTATAAATATTTTTCATAGTTTGTCATATGCCGCAGAATGCTCAATTTAACGTCTTAACTTCTGTGCTATTTTTCCAGGTGTGGATACCATGACCCCCCCCCCCCTACATATGGGAGGCCGCCTCAATGGCCGTCAAGGGCTATCTCTCTCTCCCTCATTGGTAGCGGTTATAGTATACTTATATTATGCTAAATATAATGGCAGGTAACTTATAATGTATATAGACTATACTCGGTCTACAAGAGAAAGAACAAATATGTGTATTATTCTCTCTATTTTGTATAGGGAATTATAAAGAACATTTAAATTATGTTGTCTCCTTTGTAAATGAAAAAAATAATTTTAATATGCAGTGTGCTGCAATGACAAGAAGAAGAACATAAATGGAGTGCGGAAAATACCTAACTTAAAAATGTTAGGAAA
The DNA here is from genome assembly GCA_000934455.1 of Apostichopus parvimensis. NCBI lineage: Eukaryota > Metazoa > Echinodermata > Holothuroidea > Aspidochirotida > Stichopodidae > Apostichopus > Apostichopus parvimensis. The sequence continues at coordinate 22,233 of KN884281.1, forward strand.
GTGTGTCTCATTTTATTTTATCTCATTTTTAGTGACATTCAGGTAGATATGTTGACAGGTCAAATTGACGGAACGCAGCAACAACAAATTTAAATGCCACCTATAAGCTACCGTATATCATGTAAACATCGCTAGCTTTTACATTTTACTGTAAAATGGTTGAAAGAAAATACCAAACAAAAACCAAGAAGAATCTAAATGTGTTGAATATCTGAAGGCGGCTAGGGCTCCAACATGATTCTCTTAGGAGATTTTAAACTGCTGTGCGTGCATGTTATTAGATCCGTTTATCAAACAGGGTTATCCGAGCAGGCCTAGCGGGAGAAGGGGATCCAATGGGACACACCCCCGGGGTTCGGGGTCAATAAGGGGACGCGGGAAATATGGCAAAGCAAAAAAGAATTCTCATTAATAACAATATACTTAAGGGAAATGGAGACGTCCAAAAGAGTGCATGAAAAAGATGAGGAGGTGGGGGGTGAGGTGAGGTGACATAACGTCTTATCTTAGATAATGTAATGCATGAAACGGCAGTTTTTGGTTCGGATTGTTTGATTGGGATTTTTTTATTTTCAAAAAATTCCATGACAATGTAGGTCAATAACTTGTCTAGTTAAGTTCCCTTTCAAATAATCAGTACACGTGGACAATTGATATATTAACAAGGGACCAACCAGGTAAACTTGTGGGAGGGAGGGGGGCAGGGCTTTAACCCCAGAATAAGAGCAGTCTTCGTCCCCAACCGGCAGAATATTGCAACAACAACAACAACCACAATCAATGTAACATTGCATCAAGTGTGTGCCGTACAACCCCAATAGTTGGAAACTCTTCAACATTGTTTCAACATTTAACATCCAAGCAACCTCCATTTTAAACCAAAATTTCTTAAAGAGGGGGGGGGGGACGATAAACTACAGAATATCGTAGTCCCCCCCCCCCTTCCTCAGTGCGTACCAAAATGGTGGTGGCGCCCTGTTTATTATAATGCTAATATATGAAAGACAGGATATTGGGTGGGCGCAGGGGACGCCCCGGTACCAGAACTGTTTGGTCTGGTGAATGTCCTGTATTAATGATTTCATGACGAAGGGACTTTGTTGAAAACTCTTATGTAATAATTCCAATTCTGGTATTATAACTGGATCATTTCCATTCCTTTCCGGTTGGATGACATAAGATGTGGCAAGTAATTTCAGCGTAGACTTTCGACACACAAAATGAAATACCCTAATAAATACACCGACCCGCAAGTTTTTAACCGGAGACAGTCTGTCTTAGAATCGATAAATATCCTCCCGGCTGTGGCATGTGGTATTAGCTCCTATTGGTTTCTACCTATCATCTGCTATGTTTCAGAAGGATGTGATACCGGGGGTTATCAGCTATCATTATCTGGCAAATTCATGTTCCCTGCCCTTGGTCACCGTAAATAATTAAGGTTAAGTCATATAGTAACACACTTGTTAGACTCATTTAAATACATTCCAGCCCGTTTACGTTAATTTAATTAGACTGGATAGCCTTGAGAAAGGGAAATGACCTTGCCATTTAGATTTTTCATCGGGACGTGGTTTCCATTTCCAAAAAAGGGGGAAAAGATCTTTCTTGTGAGAAAACAAATTCACATTCGTTTATTTATTGATATATATTTTGTTCATGAGAGAAGGAATTAATTCCAATGGTATATTAGACGAATAGAAGAGGATATGTGCCCAGAGTCTATGTACAGATGTGGTGTGATGAAACCTCAGGTGAAAAGTAAAATTGAACAACTGTGATAACATTGAAAAATGTTACAGGAAGAAAACATTAATCACAACTGATGCATGGAAGTGATAGTCACGAGTTGTGATTTCAAAATCACATCATCCAAGATATCAATAAAACATACTATACGAGAAGAGAACATATGGTGCCCTTTGAAGAGAATTAATTAATTAAATCAAAATATGATAACACTTGAAACTTGATTTCATATTTCCTTCAGGTATTAGTGTTCAGCAGAAAGAGGTTTCATATGTAATACAGTTCAATTTACGCCAATAGCTTAATTGGCGCCAAAAATAATAGTAATAAATGAGAACCGGAATGATTGTATTCACTGTTCAGTCTACAGGGTGAAAGTGCATATTTTACTGACCCAAACTGATTCGGTTCAAGTGCCATTCAGGCCCGTAGCCAGGAATTCTGAGTTGGGGGGGGGGGAGGTGGAAGGGGGGGGGGGTTGGTGGGGCACAACAATTTATAGAAGTGGGGTACAATATTTATATATATTTGTGGAAAGCTGCTATACGGTGCGGCACGGCGAAACATGTCCAAATGTTGTGTTGCCTTCGGCAAGCTGCAGTCTGCTACATTATTGAGCATATAGGAATCGTAGCCTGTAATATTATAACAAATTTTATGGCTCAGCACTAGGTTGTACGGACGGCACAGTCAGCATGGTACTGTGTTACTATGCCTCAGCAATCGTGGTTTTAAAGTATTGGGAAGCACAGCTGTACTGGCATACAGATTCAGAAAATGATATGGCATATCTGTCTGTGAGGGTTGGGTGAGGGGTGTTCTGCGGGCCTACATACCATTCACCAGGAAAGTTTATACCACTTGTTCTGAAACTGGTGCCCACAATTTTGGTATAACAGTTTGAGTCACGCATGATCAGAATATGACTCAACGCAAGTTCGCGTTCATAATAACTCAATGTTGAATATTAAAGACTATAACCTCATGAGTACAAACCACGTTACCGCAATATCTATGGTTAATTGGTTGAAGCAGCAGGGTCCTTGCTCTGATATGTGACTTATAGTTTGATTATACGACGTCGTATTTCGCGGACATTGCATTGTACTCTTTTGCATGTACTGTCTGACATAATATCAGATACCTCTCTTGTCGTAACATCGTCATGAACATACGGTTACAGACTGGTTTTGGGGCCCAAGCTACTGTATATATATTCGACGACGTTTCTTATAAAAGTACTATCAGAAGCTTGTATGGATAGGCCTATCGTGTGTGGTGTGTATCATCTCACGTGACATTATCCGAGATGGATTGCAGCTGTGATAAGACGCACTAATGACACACAGTACTTCAGTCGTTTGCCAAATCTGTAAACGGAACCAAAGCATAACTGAGTAGATTTAAAAATGGTCACATCCACCTCCCAATATGATACCGTTCTTAGCGGCTTGATTCAATCCTCAAAATGTCAATCGAATTTGGCATCTTTGCTGAAACTCTGAGCCTACGTCATCTCCGACTAATAATAACACTGTCTCCACTGAGCAGAAACTTTGTAGTGTCTGCTCGAAGTATAGCTTTGCCGTTCATGGACACTGAATTACTTTTATACACCCTCCAAAGGCCGTAAGATGTCTTGGGAGAACTTGGTTACCGTGCCTAGGCTTGAAAGTTTGAACACTTTATATGCATGGTCAGCCTATGCCATTCAACTTGGATCGCTTTTTTTATGAAAAGCAAAATAAAAAAAATTACTAACTTAGTTCAGGCCCCACTTATGAGATTCTGAAGATGACTTGTCTGTTTGTTGTGATGTATTATAACTTGCAAAAAGAACCCCCCCGCCCCCCCCCAAAAAAAACAAAACAAACACATATAAGATGCGATCTCAGGTGCACTGCCGAGAGGCCTATTGCACCTTCGTTATGCAAGGCATGCGTATATATCTGTGCACTAACCTGCACGAAGGCGTGACTGTCTAAATGGCGTTTCCAAATGTTACTGGGTGTAAAATGCATGATTGGAAATATCGAAATGTTACTCAGATTGTCGTTAATTCACCCAGTCATAAACGAGAAAACAACTTATCAGTGTATAGATTGATTACGGTCTACTTATCCCAATGGGATAGATTGATCAATAACTCCAACACGGTTAGATTCATCAATATTGTCAGTCTAGTTATAAACTTCACAAACCCGTTTAAAGTGTTCATTAATCCGAGGTCGGTTACAGTAACATTTTAACATGAAACATATTTTTGAAGCTCAGATACTCCGTTTCGTGGTCACATAGCAGGGCCTGGCTGGAACATAATTTAACCGGCTCCAGTCAGTGGTACCCCTCTCCCCCTTTCCGCCCTTTTCCAACCTCAGACATAAATCAACAGTATTTATTAGCAAGAGCTATACTTGATCTATTTATCTAATTCCAGTTATAGTCTAATTATGCACCATGTATCGTCAAATTTTTTATTTATTTTTCTTCGGGGGAAGGATCCCCACAGACCACCCTACATAGGAGTCGGTTTTAGTAACCTTTGGACGCACACCACTCATTCATAAATCCTTCCTTCTTCTCTGGCCCTTCCAAAAAGGTCCATGCCTCTACCTTAATCCTTCGGGGGGTGTGGGGGGGGGGTAGAATTTGGCCCACAACCTTTCATATCCTGTACAAGCCCCTGCTAACAGACGACGATTGGGAGCGACTCATTTAGAGCTTCGAACGAACCCTTCGCGACCAAGAGGAAATTGAACCTCCTTCCGGGCACCTCAACATAGCCGCGACTTTGGTCCCAAGCTCCTATACCTGGTAATGGTAAAGTAGTATAGACTAGGCTCATACTGTAGGTATGACGTCATACATGGGCGTGCTGTATGGTGCGATGGCGATGTAGTTCATTATACTTCAAGCGTGATTCATGTACTTCCTATAACTGCACTTTAACACAGCTCCCTTACGTAATGTGTTAAAAGTACATAATTTTATTGACAGGAGAATCAGACGTAATTTACAAGTCTTAAAAGAATACCTTAGTTAGATCAAGAAGCTGCCATTATGTATATAAATTGTTGTAACAGCCAACACGATGCTACTAAAATACTGTCCATTGTCAATATCCTATTAACAAACATTGATTTAATCCTTGACAAGTGGTCGACTAATGGTAAAGCAAATTTTAGTTTGTATTCATCGCTTGGATTGACAAGTGTATTTACAAGGACCAGTCAAACCATTCAACATTGTTCTTACAAACATTGTCAATTCTCCCCGAAGACTCGACTTTTTGACATTATCAGTAAACAAATGCTTGATTATTACTGACGCCGTACAAAGGCAACCTATACTAAGTAATCCGTTAGTGACTACTGTATCCTCCCTATCACCCACAAACAGAATAAAAACCCAAATCAAGGTAGTTTGGTGCACAGCTAACCAATCAGGCAACCTGGTTTGCTGTTGAGTGCAAGTAGGGCCACAACCATCTCCCAACTAACTCATCACAGTAATACAGTCTTGAGTGACAGGTAGGGTGCGGTTGGATGACGCCGATTGGGGATAATGAAGTGTGTGCTCTTGCTTATTGAAACTTTATTACGATGTAAAATAATTCATTGGCTCAAAATGATCACACACGACTGGGTTTTTTTTTCTTTCTTTTGTAAGTTATCATCAAAACCAAAATCTCCCACCCACCACCTGCACCCTAAACACCATTTCAAACGAAATCCATATTTTCGTAATACATCGTCTATATATTTGAAGCTAAAGAGTAGCATAACCTACGTGAGACTGAAAATAAGCGATGCAAACATGGTGACACACTGTAACACACACAAAACTTTCTCTTGTCAACAAGATAAATACTTATTCGTTATACTTATAATAGCAATTATCATAAACCACATCGTGGTTGTTGACTTCGTCGATTATCAAAACTGACCAGTTTTGTAATGAGTTTACGACTCGATAAACTGTTGCATAATTAATCAAGGACACCTCACCAAGCTTGCATAATTAGAAGCTACACTAATAAACACACGTGTGAGATGGTTATAGTGACACTATATAATGCATAATACATGGCTGGACATTACTATTACCAACTTCCAGTATATATGCTACCTGAATCAATTCTCAGCATTATCAGCCCTCGAACTCTTTTCGCTAATTATCATATATACATGTACAGTATAGGCCGCCCTGTCTGTTATTTTACGATGCACAGTATATATCTTTAATATAACCGTTAACAAAGATCACGCATGTGTGACATCTATTCGCTGGCCAAAGAATTCGTGATACACGTTTGAGATAACACCTTCGTGATCGGACACGGACGGTTACAGTCTCGGTACGAGGTGACTGGGGGTTGAGAGTCCATCAGTCGTTTTAGTTTTCGTGCCGTCCTTGTCGCTTCTCGGTCTTTTGGCTAAGATCATGCGTATTTATATATATATTCCTTTCCAAGGGTCTCGTGATAATTCACGTGACGTAACGACGTCATGGTGATATACGGGTACAGATTCGGTGTAAGGGGGACTGGGGTTGAGAGTGGGGCAAGTTGTTCGGTTTTCGTATACCCAGGCTCTATCTTAGGTGATTTTTCTTAAAAAGCATCAGAGAAGATGTATAGGTATATAGTGAAAAGTTAAGATACTATTGCTATGACGTCACAATTAAATTTAAGTGAATCTGCTTAGCTTAATGAGCGCGTGATTAATTAATCTGTTTTATGTATTTTAATAGAACAGCCACATATGGTCAACTTGAAGAAGAAAAAAAGTTCAACGGTTGAAACTTGCGTTTTGAGTAAATGTATACGGTAATCAAAACCTTATAGAGAATGCGATTGGAAGGATTACCTTGGTAAAAGCCCCAAATTGTGCTAGCTATATTAAGTTCCTTAAAATATTTAAAAGAGCACGCTGCCGTCGTGCTTCGACCATAAACAACCCATGAAGAGGACCAAAAGGGCAAACAGGTTCACTTTTAAGTAGCAAATGGCTTAATGGACGTGCTGAAATGGCTGTTAAAATGTGGGTTTCTTTGGTAACAAGTTTATAGGGCAAGTATTAGGTTGGGATTCCTTTTACATCGTAGGGACAGTAGTAAAAAAGACTAAATAACAACTTATACATATATATCACACACACACATTATTCAATCGCTTGGACAAATATTGTTAGAAAGAGAATCCTTTGAATTAGCCTCAAAGTTATAGTTAGCTCTAAAGTTTAGTAAAATATACAGAGAAGTCGTTCAATGTGTTTGTGACCTGTCCTTATATAAACAATAGGGAGAATTAAATACAGCGTGCACACAGGGTAAATAAACGACTTGATTATAATAGACTGGACGAAAATGTTTGAAATAGTCAAATCAAAATCGGTTTGAAAGCAGCTTTCTAATCATGGTTACTTCGTCATATCATTACATTCTTGATTCCAAAGAGTGAAAATTCAATCTTGTAACGTCTCCAATGGTGATCACATTTGTAGAAGAGAGAAATTAAACGTTAACGACAAACCAATTGACAGAAATAAAGAATAAAAAACAGCAACATCATCTCATACAGATTATGCAGTAAATATAGTGTTTATATTTAGCATTGATTCTAAATGTCTTAGCCTGTATACATGTCACTCTTTGTTACTTAATGTTATTTAAAATTTGTCAAAAGACTCGGCCATCAATTGTGTTTACTATACTTGCCTGTTAGTTACCTTTCCCTTGACCCTCTTGACCTCCAGCGAGGTGGGGATGGGGGGGGGGGGGGGGGGTTGATCTTCAGGAAGCGATAAGATGTTTTGACGTAAGTTTTCAAGTACGATCTCGTCTGCTCGAACGAGCAGGCTAAATTTAAACTTATCAGTCATATAATTGATATGCATCTGACTTCTCTTATTTTGTCGTTGATATAATCAAAGGTTTGTCTCGGGACGTTTCGTGAGTAGAACATGCTTGGCTTCCTTCTGTAGTGGTTAGACTTGTTCCTGCAGAATTATTTACGGTTGGTTCAATTAGAGTGAATAATAATGTAAAAAAAATAAAACAAACAAATAAGAAATATAATAAATCAAGTATACATTTCACTAATCAGCATAAAGTGCATTGACATTTTAAGAGAAGAACATATTCTATGTCATTTCATATAAGCAAAGGTTTACAATAAATTTAAGAATAAATAAAGACATAAATACATAAATAATTAATAAAAATGAATGAATAAATAAACAAATTAAAGAACGAACGATCGAACCAACGAATGAATGAATGAATAAATAAAAAAATACGTCTTATTTATTGTTGACGCATAGTTTATGTTCACACACCTCTACAGATATGCCTTGCTATTCTTTCTAATATTTTCTGTTAACATCTGGTCCGTAGCCAGAGTTTGGGTAAGGGGACCTAAATACAAAATGGTGCTATCATTTCCATCAGTTTAACTCCATATTTGCATGTATATATGTAGCATAAGTTACATGCTGACAGTGTATACGACTTTGCGGTAGTGTGTTATTAAATTGGAAATCATTTGAAAGAAATTCTTATTTTTTTTTGGGTGGGAGAGGGGGCAGGTAGCACGTCCCCCTATGCTCTCAGTGGTTGACATTTCAACTTTAACTGGGCTGAAATGAGACACCTATACATCTCCTTAATGTACTGGGCTGTAACCGTAGACGTCATATATAATTTCATATCATCCATACATTAGTTGAAATTTATAATAAATAAAAAAATAATAATAATAACGAAAAGGTACAGAAAGGTGAAGAGAGACAAGAAGAAGAAGTAAGTAAATACGTCCTACGAAGATTGATGTATCCTGAATTACTTATAAGGATTACGGAGTTAGAACCTGTCAAATGTTATTTGAACTTTTCATCGCTGATGGGGCACGGTGCTTGAGTTAAAAAAAAATGGCCACGTGACCAATATACGAAGACTACACGCTTCGGGTTTTGGCGTCTGTCAAATCCCCTCGACGGTTATCATACATTGCTCACTCACTTGGAAGAGCATTCTCTTGACACGGAATTCAAACTGATCGATGTTAGAAATGTTTGATAAATGAGAAAGAGGACTAGTTGGTGAAAGAGTAGACTTTTCAATACTTCTTTAGGCAAAGTCTGTCTGTCTGTCTGTCTATATATCTGTCTTGATATCAGCGTTACATCTTGTAATACTTATACGTGCAGGGACTATTCCTCCCCACTGGTGTTTGCCTTCTCCGCTGTTAAGTTACGGGTATTTACAGAGGGAGGGAGTCTTTTCCAAAAACAGCGTAAAGTACTCAGCTTAGCAATTATCGAGTCCTCAAAAAAGTCGAAATGAACGGGATTCGACAGAGTCTGGTAGAAGGGTATAATGTAAAAGAATATAGCTGAAGTAAAGGTTGAAAAACTGTAGAAAACGTGGCCAAGGAATTATGCATTTTGTAGTAGTATTTGTTTTCGGTATTACTTCAGCTCAGGCAAGTATAGTATCGTATAGTTCATATCGGTAGAAATTCTATCTTTGTCCAACCTCGAAGGTACGGTACCATCCATTATTGGAAAATGTGACAATATTAGACACTGTCACCATATTACTGAAAATACCATCTCAATATATTGTTTAATAATTCTAGTTATAAGGCTGAAGGTCAAGTATAGGCTTTGCCAGACGAATTATTAACTTCAAAATTAAATGTAAAACATTAGTAAGATGTTGGTCTGTAATGCTGTCAGGACAAATACCTCTCAAGAACTTTTAGTTCCTTTTATAATATGACTTTTTTCTTTCTTTTTTTTTGTTGAACTGTGATACAAGTTGAAATTATTACGTAGCTGTAGATAAACTTGTTTGTTGTAGAATGTTACGATCCTTTGTGGATATAAAAATTGCTAATTTAGAAATGTAAAACAATGACACTTTACGTTCCATTGTGATGTCACTAAATCTATTATTGTCAGAAACGTTGGTATAAAACTTTACCAAATTTCAAACAAGTAAACTTAAAATATCTTTCCTTCCTTGAAAATAGTCCTGAAACCCTCAAGTTAAACTATCAGACTATTACGTAGCTAATAGTACGAAGAGAAGAGGATATCAATAGCAATGATTTTATTTGATCAAACCTTTGCCGACTGAATATCCCTTTAAAATTCATCACGTTTATAACTTTCATTACGAAAGTGTGAAAACCTATCACCATTAGGGAGTGTCGAATTAATCTTTCTTTTCCGTCATTTACCGTATCCTTTCTGATCAAATTTGTTTCACAATTAAATTGACGCCAGTTTAAATGAGAGTCTTTACCCAATAAACAAAGCCAGTTAATTCATCACAGTTAGACAACGTCCATTAGGTTACCTTCCTAGTGTAATCAGTGAAGTCTTTCATCATTCTTGAACAGGTCGCACGAATGGTAGGCTTAGTATCAATCTGCTTCAATTAAGATAGATCGTATCAGTTTTGCGACATCCTATAGCTATACTCCCTCTTCCTTCCTTGTTTCTATTTCAAATTAAAGTAGTCAAGGGTTGATGGATGACTACTTTATTGACTCCCAGTTTGGCCTTTAAATATCTAAAGAAGGTGCATGTTTTCTTGTCCGCCCACTTCCTCAAAATGAATAGTAAAGTTGACATCTCTCAAAGGCTTTTAATTTACTTCTATCCAAGCAATCAACTCCTTGAAGAACCTTCTTCCTAATACATTGTAACATTTGTTAAGAGCGACTGCGTTCTGCCCAAGTACTTCGTTCCTTAAATATCCTAACGTTTAAACAAACAAAAACGGCTGAAAGCAGTCTAACTCTTTTCTAGAAACCTCCTTCCGTTTCCAAGGATCTAAATTTTGCCTACACTGACTTTGTCATTACAGGATTCTGATTAGGCTGATTATTAATTGTCTTTAGGCCTATGTTTTGTTCTAGTATCATTATTTTATGAAGTTCATTATTGTAAGTACATCGTTCTTTTTTATTCCAATGCCTATATGAACGTGCTTTACTACATCTTATAACGTATTTTGAATCACCTAACAGGTCGAAGCGCTAACATAAATGGTGAAATGGACTCGTGCGTGATTTCTGATGTGACAGAGAGAGAAAATAAAATTAATTAATATTAATTAATCCGTGATGCATGTTAGATCAGTGAAGTAACTTTTGTAAGGAATCAACAAAATGTAAAACAAAATAACAAAGTACGGCGTTCTCTGGTAAAAATCGGTACAATTCTATATAAATTTAATTTTCAAACCTTTCAAATCCATGCATGATTTATTTTATCGTTCCTATAGTGAAAATTTGGCGCTGTTTTTACACTACGGTACTGTACCGTTATCTTAATGTCTTATTACTTGAGGGTCCGGATGGAGGTACAATAAATAAATAAGAGCGGTTCTTGCTCGGGGGTATCTCTCTTCATTAACCCGTATTCCAATATTAGAACATATAGGGTAAAATGGCTCCCAGGTACAGCTATGGCCGCAGTGTACATGGTTAAGAGAACGAGGTTAACATGTAATCTTGCTTATATAGTAGTCAGAATAGGTGTATATGGATATTCATATTAGGCCTATAAAATAACACCAAAGCCAGTTGGGACAATGCTATAGCATCACATGTTACGGTACCACCTATTTGGTATACCACCATGACAACCTTTGGTAAAAGGATTACGGTATTTTCCGGCCTTCGAGAGGAATCGTGATACACACCTGACGATGATCACACTGTCGCAGTCTCAATGCAAGGGGACTGGGGTTGAGAGAGGATCAGTCGTTCGGTTGTTTGGTTTTTTCGTGCCTAGGTTCTTTCTTGGGTGACTTTCCTTAAATAAGCACCTTTGGTAAAGTGTAATGCAGTATATACCGGTAGCCGTACGTGACATAGGCCTACCATGAAATGAAAGCATACAGATACATTACTTCTTTTACAAATATCTTACTTGTTAAGTCTGCTAACGTATATATAATACGATTTGAGGAACAACCGAACAAACGCCATCCACCGACGATCTTATTTTGGAGTTGTTAAAATTTACAGTTCTGAACCTCCGCTTTTTAGTTTCATCAGAATCAGCAGATTGTCAAACTCAAAGACTAATGATACAACTGGTATATGACTTAGTGCGGCGGGATACGAACGCCATGACTTAACCAAAACTTCAATGAACAAAAGGATGTTTGCACCTGTAGAGATGTATTTAATTGTCTGCAGTGGAGAATTGTAAACTAAGAATGAATGCATAATACGGTAAGATAAGGTGCCGATCCGTTCCATTGGCAAGCGTGTATTGCTTATAGCGAGGGCGGCAGTGCATATAGGGTTGGGAAAGGCACATTCTCTACTCTGGTATGAAAAATCTGAAAGTGTCCTCTTTCATAAATTGAAGTACATGCCCGTTATTGCTAATGAATCTTATATTCTAATATTCAAAGTGTTCTTCCTTGTAAAGGAAAAACTAGGCTACCGATATATTCTTTGGTAAACTGTTAATATCCTTTTGTGCAAAATTCGAGGGCGGCAGAGCTCAGGGCGTAAGTGCATAGGACAATTCGGTGGCAAATTTGTAAATATGCCATGAACAATATTTGGCAAACGTCCCACTGCCATAGGCCCTGTTACATAGTCCAGCAAGTGGAAATGTGTGATGATAAAGTGCAAACTGCAAGAATACTAAGCCTGCGACCAAATCCTACACTAATCATATTTTATCACTTCAGCCTGGTCTTTCATTCGATGCTTTTTATTTATTTATGTATTTATGTTTGCTCCGATGAAGATTTGATGTACGTACTTGTAATGAAAAGGATGCACCGTACATGATACAGGATAGATTGTCAACTGCACTTTTAGCTACACCACCGTGCAGTAGGTAAAGAAGATTTTTATGCTATCGCACAAAACAAGTGATAGTGTGTCATTTTACTTTTTTGGCACTTTTCGTCACCAAACTGTGTACACATAAGTGAGAGTCAATAAGTGATCATTTCTTTCCATAAAGAAGGTTTTTATCAAATGAATCATTCTTTGTTTGATTTTGATTTCTTCCAGGGATATTCAATTGACTGAAATCAGAGAGATTGGAGCGACGGACCTTCAAGTATTCTCAAATCTACGTTCAATGTAAGTATATATTCACATGGACATGATGACGTCATTCCAAATACAGTGATTTCAATATCCAGTAAGCCCTATAAACTCATTCGACTTGTAATGTGCTAAACCATACGTCTACCATGCTCCCCTAATGCCTCCCACCACCTCCCGCAACACTATTGACGTCAAATA
>KN884281.1:90745-103335 GCA_000934455.1 Apostichopus parvimensis
AAACATGTTACTATTAACACAAATGCTGCTATTGTATTGTTACTAATAACATGGGCACAATATGTATTTCCAGGCTGTTGAAGATGTGCATAGTATACTTTTACAGTACATTTGAACTGCAGTTTTGTTTGGTGAAACTTTCACTTTCAGAACTATTACATTTATGATTTCCTGATTTCATTGGACATAATCAGAAGGGTGGTGGATCTAGGGGATTATTATAGACAGTGATTTCCCACCCCACCCTCCCTGCCAACACTTACCCCTCTCATTGCACCATAAAGGACATGCTAAACATGTACAAATTTGTTCTTATTTGAATATAACCGCTTATCCAATCCCAAATCTGATGACCCTCATATGCAAACAGCATCTTTCCATATTAAGCCCCCACCCTACATTAGGTATGAGTGTTTGATGAGACTGTTTGGTCTGATCAAGTCATGCTCATTGTTGTATACACTGTGGAGCCTGATCCCCAGAGCCGTCTGCGGTCGGTCCCATGACGTACTTGTTCTCCACCTGCACCGTGTACTCATACTGTGCCGAATACCTGACAATCTTCTCTGGAGGTTTCTCCGAATCCACTGCCAGCGACCTGACCGTAGTGTGGGATGCTGTCGTATGCTGAGTTCGGTAATCCACCTTGACTTCCTGCTGGAAGTGAGACGGAATCGCTACCCTGGCTGCAGAATAGTTCTTGCCAGATTTTAGGTCCAGCGTGCACAGGAAGATCTGCGTTGTTGATAAAGCTGTTCGGGTAGAAGAAGAAGACATGACACATTAACCAGAATGCAAAAAATTCATTGTGGTTTCGATGATGTAACATGAGCAGTTTTCTTCATGAATCTGACATAATGTATAGTGAGGGTGTACATGTTTACAAGGGTTTCACACGATTGGCCTCTGATGACCCCAATAACCTTTGATCAAATATGAAATTGGTCTGACCTTCCCTTCTTGAGATATCGTATTTACAAGCTGGGTATCACAAACGCACTCACACACAAACACACACACACACAAGCATACGCCATCATGAATGCAAAGGTTACGATTATCATCGAAACCAAAAATGATTTCATACTAATTTTTTCAATTCCGTGGCGTTATCTCCGATGTATTGCATCGTCTGTTTTCTTGAAGTATAAATGTCTATTTACATGATACTATTCCTGTATTTAAGTTCATTTCCTGATAGAAATGTTTTCAATTATGCATGCTTAATTAGCTGCAACAGCCTACTAATGGGTCAGTTGAAGGGAAGCGTAAAACAATAATTTCTTAGTTGCATTTGGGAATTGAAAGTAAAACTATATAGTAGAGACTTTCAGGAAATACCCCAAAAACAAAACTTTCAGATCCGTCTATTGACTACATGAATTCCTACACACAAAAGGTGATTGATGCAAGTTTGGTTGCTGATAAGCTGATTGATGTGTTCCAAAGTAAGAGAAGGATATTCTCTGAAGCATGGCACCCTCATGTTTGCAACTGTGCATTAAACTAATCTAATGTCTTTGTATACTGTTTGCACCTAACAACATTGTATTGTATGGGCTGAGAGGAATGTTGTTGTCTTTGCTCATATACTGTTATACGCTTTATTCTCATTCATCCAAATATAACAAATAAAGACCAGAATCTTAACTTCTAACTTTCCCAAGGAAACTAAGACCTAACACACGAGTGTCACAAATTCATCCAAATCTCAACTTAGAAATGATTTTACAGGGTGTTTCTAACATATTTCAGAACAACAATCGGTTAAGGGCCAGGCCAGTTCATACTCCAGGAGGAGTACTCCTATAGATACATGCATACAACTATAGCAGTCTCGCACTATTCTGCTGTGAAACTGATTTACAATTTATAGCTACTGTATATCTTTCCCACAATCCTGCTGACATAAATATAGTAAGTGAAACCCATCCCAATGCACACAATATCAATACAGGCCTACACAGTTGCATTATGTACATACAGTAGTTCAATGGGCCCCTCGGTGAACTACACCTAACTATCACAATCAGCTTGGGGAATGAAACTATAATCATCACATCCTACTTATGAAGCTATTACTGCCGACCTCCTTGCCTTCATCACCATGGCTTTATAGACAGGTTTTTGGTGGTCGCAAAGTACGGGAAGATCCGCGCATTTGTAACCATCGCTCCTTAAATTGGTCGGCCATAGTTGCTCTCTACCTCTAGGCTGGGAGTTCAGACAGTTCTTAGAACTTCCAAGCGGCCAATCAGATATGTTAATATAGCACGCTATGTGCCATAAAAGTTTCACAAAATTCAATATGCTAAATATACAACAAAACAAGGTAGGATGAAGATGTTAATTGTATGGATTCTGTTTACCTCCATTGCCCACGATATTTGGACTAAGAGACATGTGTAAGAGTTGCAGAGGAACAGAAGATTACTGCAGATTGAAAAGAATCAAGCTGACTACCTGACCTGACTTCCTAATAAGATTTCTTCAGTAGCTATTCCATTAATGATGATAGGAAACATCAATCTATCAAACCATTCCAGTAATCTTTTAACTATATATCCTATATGAAAGGAAGTCAAGAAATTGACCTTTGAACTTGGTGGAAGACGGTATGTTATCAATGCCTGCTAATTCAATCAAAACTATGAAAGTAGGCCATACAGTAGGTCACATCATGCAGAGGAGCTGTTCCTGTTCAAATTGTCAAGCAGGGTACAGGTGAATATAGGTGAATCCCCTAAACCATAACATCCAATTATATGATATTAATCGGAAGTGATAGAGATTATATCAGTATGAGCATGGTGGGATATTATTTTTAAAAAAACTTCCAGACGGGATGTGTTAATAATGTGACTACAATTACTAGCATCAAGACTGTCAATTTGACCGAATCGGAAGGCCTGATTTTAACACATTTAAAGACGGTTTCAGGAAGTTAACAGCCATAGACAACAATATCTGGATCCCATAACGACCAGTCTATTTACAAGCAAAGAGGGTACTTGATCTAGTTACGTGCACTGTGGTAGTATGTCACAACAACATGCAATGAATTTGAAAGAGGAATAACACATTGGAACTCAAAAAAGCTTTTTATCTGGTGCCTTACAGGTATGATGAGCTTCCCCTCCCCCCCCCCCAAAAAAAAACTAAGAAAAGTTTGGTTTCATTTTGGGAGATACAAAAGTACAAACATCCATTTCAGGAGGATGTTAATATATCTACTGTGTGATATCATACTAGCTCAAAGAAGGGGAATCTTTCACATTTTTAAAAATATTTTGTAAACATTTCCATGGTAGATTAAGTGACCAGCATATTCATGGACACAATGTCTATATGAGGGTTATGTTGAATACTTCAACCTGTTTAAAGAGCAACATTTGCCAAGACCACCTGTGCATTATACAAATTTCAAGGAGGCCGCTAAAATTAAGAAATTGTATCTCTGTGATGTATCCTCCTTTAGTCTTCTGCAGTCTTCCATCAAGATGACAATGATACATTACGCAGATCTTGCCTATAAGAAAATCCGTCCTAGATACCCCACTTTTTCCTGGGGTACCCTACCCGACCAATGGCTCATTACTTTTTACGAAAAAAGTGGGGTATCTAGGACGGATTTTCTTATAGGCAAGATCTGCGTAATGATATGACATCTCAGAGAATCACATGGTATTATTTAACGAGGGTTAACATTGTTCAAACGTATAGTATGTGACCTTTCCTTCCTTCTTGCATAATTATCTGTGGGCAGATAATGACACATTTTTTCATGTTTCCTATTTCTAATTGCAGGCTGTTAACAATCATGTCACCTCACAGGCTCACTCTCATGTAAATGTTTTACCTGTGTGCCTCTCCGGGAGTTTCTCAATTCTCCAAACAATGGCACCAAAGGCATGTTCATACTTGGCACTGCCAACAGACACCTCCAACAGGTGAGGTCTGATGCTCCCTGGTGATAAAGAAAATCACAAAAGTTGACTTTTTGATAAGCAGGAACAAATAGATTTCACAAATGCCTAAAATTAGTCCTGCTTTTCCCAAACCCTCGCTTCCTGCCATCCCCTCCCCTTCCCGGCCCTTTCCCTGCCCTTCCCCGGCCCCTGCTCATTTAAGAACAGTTCTGATGTGGTTTACAAATCACAAATGAACATAACTGTATGGATGTTAAGCAGATAATAGTTGGTCATGCAAGAAGGAAAAAAAACCCCTGGCATGAATCAATTGATAAGAGTGCTGTCTGGTATCAGTTGCAGAGATATGAAAGGAAGAATTTCATATGCCCACACAAATAGATATCATCTTATCTATCATATATTCATAGCATTTCTCCATGCTGTTTTGATTCTTTTCCACTTTTGTTTTTTTAGCCAAAAAAAATGTTTACAAAAGCAGACTGGGACTGTACATTAACTGAGGATATAACACGAAATATCAATGGTTTGATTATTGTTAGCGAGTGAGAAATTTACCTATCCCCACACAATGAACACACTCTGGTTTTAAATTACCTTTTGTACAGAATAATGAAATTAGACCTTTAAACTAGACTAATATCATCCTGAACTCATTTTATTCAAATTCCTATTCTTTAACTTTTTCTCTGAATTAGCTTACAACATCCAAGTTATGCATGTTGATTGTTGACTGACTCACAGAGATCACAGACTAATGGGTACAGAAAATAGTTATGGCAGTAATATCAATAGTAGATGTTTAAAAATTAAATTAAAAAAATATAAAAAGGCTCATTCATTTGTTTTTTCCTTGTTTTCCGTTTTATTGATTTATTTTTACCTATTTATGTTTTATTGTGAATAACCCCTTCTTCCTAATATAAGTTGGAACAATTTGAGCTGAAACTTCATCTTGTACTGTATACAAAGTTAATGTATAACAAGCCAATAATTGATTGGTAATTTCATCACAGACAGGTAATCAATCATTTCTTAGATTTCAAGCATGATTTACTGTATACCAGAATATATATAATGCAAACATTTGTGCTCAGATTGTTTGGTACAAGAAAGTCTACCTTAATTTTCACATCTTAACTTTGCTTTTACGATCTCATCTGTATTTTCAATTTGTCCCAAGTGTACCTATCCTCAATTTTATCATTCAGGTTGTTTTTTCCTCAAAACATCTTTAAGTTATTTTGGCAATTTATGTCTTTACAGTTCACAAACTCTCTAAAAATCATTTCTAATGATAATTTAATTATATAGATACTGTACATGTTAGCAAAACAATATGACCTGCAAAGTCAATTTAAACGATATTGAAAACATTGGACAGAGACTTTAGACTCTTTTCAAAATGTAGATGTAAATTAACAAAGGAACACAGACTTTCAAAATCACCAATGAACATTAAATTCTTTTGCTAGAAATGAAGTTAATCCAATTAGGTTTCACTTCTCTTTGACGATAAATCTAACGATGTATTGAACTAAGACAAAAGATAGTGCTCCATTACTGACATAACTTTAATTACTACATTCATGGTGCTATAGTATCATCAATGTACTCATTATTTGAACCCAAGGATAATTGCAATACGATACCTCAATTAGAACGACATATGTTCCTCGAAACCGTGATCTATGAATTGTGTCATTGATGGATAATGCATCATGACAATAAATCGTGTCGATCCTCTTTAAATTTAATTATGTGTCATGTCATGTACATACAACACATTAAACTGTCCCTTGTGTAATTACAAACACTCAATTATTTAATTACCACATAGCACGCTACAATATTAAGTGGTTTTATCATAACCGTTCAATCAGGAAATGCTCTGTGATAATTCGTCTATGCCTTGTTAATATTCTGTAAGTGTCACCGCAAGTTGTAGAATATCTCAAACTCTTGTATGTGTTAAACATCTCACATTGACTGACAATAAATGTGTTGGTTGACATGGCAAACTATTGTGTGATAAATTTGGTTGCTGTCTACATTAGCATAGAAGCTTGCCTGAGACCTTAGATTGCTGTGCCTGCCATCTCAGGCTAGTGTTGCATGACAAATCATATTTTTGCCTGAGATCTTTGGACATTGTCGATCATCTTAGATTTTTACTTGGCATTCCAGACTGTTTATACTGACATCTTAAGCTGTTGCACTGAAAAATCTTAAGCTGTTGCCTGACATCACAGACCATTTACCTGATAGGTCGGGCTGTTGCCTGGCATCTCAGCCTATTGATTAACTATTGAAACCACACCAAAAACTGGATCCATATCTCATGCCTCTCTCATGTTGAAACACTTTTCAATGGTCTTTCCATAAATTTATCCCAAATACCTGACAAGTTGACCAGACTTGCAGTTGTTTCAAAGACCCAGAAGAGTGGTCTCAGCTAAAGTACGCTGTCTTTATAATAAACTGTAGTATACTATACTATACTATGCTATGCTATGCTGTACTGTATACTATACTTAACTGTACTATAAGTACTATGATATACTATACTGTGCTATACTATAATGTACTATACTTTACTGTAATATATACTATACTATACAATACACTGTACTGTACTATTATGCTTAATGCTAAAGAAATGATGGTTGCTAAGTCAAAATTTGATGCAATTTTTTTTTATGTGTACTTGAAAATTACAATGCGTGTTTTTCGGACGCTTGCGCGGGTCAATGGGTTTGGGTGTTAGAATGCGGGTCCAACCCGCGAAATGCGGGTCAGTTGGGAGCTCTGCACTGTACTATACTGTACTATACTATACTTTACTGTACTATACTAAACTATACTATACTACTGTATATACTATACTGTACCTTTCTTGATCTGCTCAGGAGATTTGATGACTCCTTTCACAGAGGTGAAGCCCATCCTCTTTCTCCTTCGGAAGTAGCCAATCAGTGACTCCGGAATGGGTATTCTGATCATAAGGTCAAAGCATGTAAAGTGATGGAAATTCTGCTTGGGTCCACGAACTGAGGAATAAAGAAGAAATTTTAAAACGATAATCATAAAGAAATTCAAAATAACAGTGAAATTGGCAACAATGTTGTCCAACTCAATCATCCTACAATATATCGCCCGATACTCAATTCAGAATCCATACACCCAGAACGTGAATTGAAACGTTCTTTCAAGCAGAGCTGGCCAGCTCTGCTTTAGTGTTGTCAAGTCCAGCTGAGCCCCGAGTCACAGCCACATCTGGGTTCACCTAACATAGTCCAAATCCGAATCTGTAAAGTCCAAAAATAGTCCAAGTTTCTTAATTTTCAGAGTTACCTAGAGTCGAGTACTTCAGCTTTGTTGGTAAATTATTGTCGTACTGACTTCCATGGCAGGCTAAAGGCCAGGCAAAATAATCCCATAACTGATGCTGGTTAAATGTCCCGAAATCTATCCAAAGGAGTTTTTAGCATCATTTAATAGTATGAGAATCTGGCAAACCGAGCAATGAGAGATACTGCATGGGAGAGTCCAACAAACATGAGCTGAATTAATAACATACTGCTGTATCAGTTTTAATACTACAAATGTAGTAGAGTATAGCACTGAATCAGAAAGGTAACCATCATACATTTGGTAACATTCTCCTACCATATTTCAATCATCTTTTGTAAATCCTTGCAATTTATTTGTAGAAATTACAATTCATATATGGTCAATAATGCTTTACTATAATTCACTTTCCGTCTCTTTACAACATACTTTTCGTCATCCGGTTTGTATGCAAATTGAGATGATTGAAAAATATTTCAACTTTTGTTAAAACTCAATATGGATTCAAGATTTACATAAATGCTCTTTTCTTTCTTGTGAATCTTCCATGAAGGCAAAGAGATTCAAAGTTATTTCTGTTTCTCCTTTCTCTAAGGTTTTTTACTAAATACCAGGCCTCACCCTGCAGAGACAACTTATCAACATACCAAGATGATCCTTTCAAAATCAAAATAATGGAATGAACTGTCATAGGCTCTGCACTATTGGGTGAAAGGATAGAACAATATTTAGATTGTCAATATTGCATACCATATTAAGCCAATGTACTTTACTATATATGCTTAATGGTGAGAGATCCAGTCATAACTGTTGAGGTACATACTGTACAGTAGCTAAAGCTAGAAAACTGAATTCTTTCAAGGCAGGATGGAGCAACTATTTCTTATGTGTATAGGAGACCTATGATGGCAGTGCATGGCCCTTTTAATTATGACTGTGTTTACTGATACTTTTCATTACGTAGAATAATGTTGGAAATTCTATCAGTTGAGTAGTAAGATTCAGTTACCAGTGGGGTGGGGGGGGGGATAGTAAGGTGGAAAGGGGGAGATCAAATGTAGGCTTACATGGTTTTGGCACCAGTGGTTTTCTCTCCATTTTTTTTTAGCATATCTTTGACCTGCGCTTATACTACAAGGATTGCTGGGATCAAAAAGCTTAAAATTAACTGTATGTAACTCAATGAATACAAGTTACAGGCATCCCTTCACATGGCCCCTGTCCCACACCCACATCTTTGAGTTAAGTGGTTTATATTACACATACATATACCTTTCCACATCCAGGTTAGTTTGAGGCTTTTATCCTTTATATGTAAGTCGGTATCAGAGTGAAAACCCATCAAAGTTTAAGCAGTTGATTTTATTGAATAATTTGTCTAGTTAGACCAGCCAGCCAGCCAGTCTCACTCCCCACAACCTCCCCCCTGCCGAACCCCCCAAAAGTATACACAACTTGTTGTACAGACGCTGTGTATTGTTAGAACAAGGTATGCAATATGTATACATGTACATTGATCTGCTGATCAGGCTTTCATAGCTGCACATATGCCTGTGTATCATGAAGAGACCTGCATGTTCATACAGTATTAAACTATATATATGCTGGCATACAAATAACACTGCTGGTTATATTAATGAATATAAAGCAATTAAAGAACCGATTATTATCTCTTTCTTTCAAAATTAATTTAGCCTATATTTGCGTCAGCTATGTACTTTAATGATTTCAACACAAAGTTGACTTACCTTACTTACTTTGTATAATAATCATAATAATAAACTACACTGGTAATTATAAAGTCAATCTACTGTACCCTCATGTCTAAAATTTGTATTTTTATGGAGACACATGACTCTGACTATAACCTTGGCTGCTAGGCAATAAAATTGAAAGCCGCCATCAGTCGATGAAATAAACACTTGTTTCCAACCATCAAGTCTGACAACATTTTGCTTATTTTGCGATACAGGTACCATATAGTGTAGCATGGAAGCTGTACAGCTACAAGAGGAGTTTTGTATAGCACGGAACTGCCTAATTGTCAAGGATACCTTCCTACTGTATACCTGGGTTGATTTGCCAATAGTTGACATAAATGACTGCATGAAATAACAAATTATGTATATTGCCATTGATGTTTAAGAAGATACACCATCCAGTCATCATGTTTAGCTTCTATGATAGGATATTTTTCGTGCAGG
Organism: Apostichopus parvimensis; assembly: GCA_000934455.1. Taxonomy (NCBI): domain Eukaryota; kingdom Metazoa; phylum Echinodermata; class Holothuroidea; order Aspidochirotida; family Stichopodidae; genus Apostichopus; species Apostichopus parvimensis. The sequence goes on from KN884281.1 coordinate 100,230, forward strand.
ACAACTTCCCCAATCAGCTATGAAAGGTCATAATCTGTTTGTTTTTTTACATATTTTATGTCTGAGAACTGCCAGTTTATTAAATTGTGATGCAGTCTGCTACGAAGATCTGAGACCTGATTTCCTTTGTTTTCATTTCATATTTTCAAAGGAGAAATGAATAACAGCATTGAAATGGAAATCAAAGTCATGATTATAGGTCATGTTAAGACCATCAATATGTTAGAGTCATCACTTGCAAAGCTCATCCCCATTACAGAACATAATCATTGTAATAAAGAAAGAAGGAAAACATAAACACTTGAAGCACAAGTGGTTCAAGGATATCATATGAAGACTTGCTAAGTCTTCAGTATTGTATGTTCACAAAAGAATATGAAATATTTTATGTCTTCAATATGAAAAAGAAATAGAAAGAAAAAAGGTAATTGTGTCTCCTTTAACTGATGTCTCAACCTTTGTTGTCTACTTGTTTCCACTGACAGATCATAAATGTCAAACACGGAATCTACTATTTATTTGCAGAAATTTCATCAAAGAAATTTGATCTTTCGGTGTAATGAAGAAATAGCTCACAGTTGTGTGTTATTTTGTGTTTTTAAAAACCTGTGGTAATGTTGAAACAAAGACATTGGCAGTGAGCCAACCTGAAATGTACTACATGAAAAACCTAGATTACCACTAATTGATGATGTGGAAATTTCATATTCTACGCATAAATGCGGGACTGCAAACCTCACGGCTTCACTTATGAAATAACTATATAACCTAACAGATAATTAACCAATGACGAAGGAGCGTATGCATGATGGGTTACAGTTACCATGGTGACATCAAAGTCAAGCCCACTTGACGGTAGATATGATCCAAACATGAATGACGCAATTCAATGCAATTGCCTTTTTCTTTTTGTGTTTGTTTTATATCAGTTCACTGGAAGAACTTTGGTCATTTCATTAATCCAGCGTGCTTTTTGTGTTAATATGCTGTGCGATATAATAAAATAATTCACTTTGCTTGTTTACTAACCTTTTCGAAAGGTAGAATCTATCACCTTTTGATAAGTGTGATGTACAAATTTCATGGCAAAAAATTAAGCTGGTACATAACGCGTGAAATTCCTTTCCTGATATTCTGCGTCTCTTTGTTAATCGCAGTGTAATGTTTATTTTACTTTTAGACAACGTCACTGATTTGATCTCTTCTTTTGCCAGAAGGAAAAATCAAGGAAAAGCAATTTAAGCTTTACATCAAAATGTTCTGTAACCATGCATACGTAAATTCCAACAATATTTTCAAAATCGTTATCCCTTTGATAAATTTAACATCATTTACGATGAAAATTGAAAGGAAGGCTGACATCACATGGAAAAGGATTTTGCGCATATAACAGCCCCTGGATTGCTTTGTGCAAAATAACAAAAGTCATGACTTAAAGGCATTGAAGACTCGCCCCAAACAGCGTGCCGCCATCTTTAAAATGTAGAAACAATAGCACAGACTGTGTAGAGCAGCATACAGTAGGCCTAACAGAGCAACACAGTGTATTGTCATCTCCTGTGTCCGGTACAATGTGGCTGACAGTCCATGAAGGGTCAACATATCCTGTTACACGCTAATTACTCGATTTCCCCTTGGTCTAAATAATTAATATATATATCCTTTGTTTACGGATCTACAATCCATCTAATTCAAAGATGAATGCTGAAAAAGCCTTCAACCATCATGACTTAAAGGCATTGAAGAATCGCCCCAAACAGCGTGCCGCCATCTTTAAAATGTTAACTTTCCGTTGCTTGCAAGTGAAGTTTTTCTCTTGTCGCTACAAAATGCAGACAGTAATGAAACAAGATACCTTGTTATCTTTAGCTGGACCTGAGATGTCCATCGCTGTATCGTTTGTACAGTGCTGTGGGTATTGATCGCAGCTGTATGTACTGACTGTACACTAGTGTCTAAATACCGACGGTAGCAAGCTGTGTGTGTTTTTTCTGGGATCGATGGTGGTGTCTTACAATTCTGTTACACCTCATTCGAAACTAGGTCATATTACCGGCATTAGACGTTTCTTTTTGCGCGAGTCTTCACACCCTTTAACAATTATTGAGAAGTGATTTTATAGAAAGTTTTAGTTTAATTTAAGTCGGTGCTTTTTTTTAAAGTTGTTTGTCTTCATTAGTTTTTTTAAACTCATTATACTTCTTTAAGGGAATCACTTAAAAACAGAATAGTAAATGCAGGTATACTTATATATTCTTTTGGGAATTGTTGATACAAATAACTTTAATTAAATGATCCTTGCATTATACTGTAAGTCTATCACAAGTTCACTGAAGCCTAACCAGTACAAAGACTGGTACAGTAGACGTTCACATCAATGAATCACTGCAAAGTACAAGTATTCTGAGAGAATTCCACTGGCTCCCGATCAAAGACCGAATTGTTTTACTGATTTTCACATATCGTTATTTTGTTAGTACTTCGCTATTCTACTTGTCAGAACTTCTGCAACCATATCACGCAAATCGCAGTTTCATGAGATCACACAATAAATTACTTCTGTGTGAAAATCGCTCAAATCGATTATGGGGCAAAATAGCTTTTGCTGCTGCTGCCCCTTCTCTGTGGAACAGCCTTCCAGAATATGTAAAACACAATCCATCTCTTGCTTCCTTTAATTGTTCTCTCAAGAATCATCTGATGAAAACTGTTTAATTAATTGTTCAATGTTGCCCATTTTTGCTTGCATCTTTGTCTTTGTACTATATTTACTGTTTTTTGTTTTAATGTCGCACTGTTTGTGTCATTGCGCCATGTGCTTCTTTTTTGACGGATACCGGCGCATTATAAATGTCCATCATTATTACTATGATAATTCTGAAGCAGTAGGATCTCAAATTCTATACTACATATACGGCATAATTATTCTTCATATTTTGGAAGCAGTCATTATGCACTGGACCTACAGTATAGTGGTGTCAAGTACTACTGTACACTAGTAGACTTCATACCAAATATGGCATGACAACTTCTAGGCTGTGAATGATTGCTAGGCTATTATTCTTTAGATTCCTTAAAAACTTGAAAACAGATCTTTGCTGTATCG
>KN884281.1:103385-115975 GCA_000934455.1 Apostichopus parvimensis
TGTACACTGTGCTGTGGGTATTGACCGCAGCTGTATGTACTGACTGTACACTAGTGTCTAATTACCGACGGTAGCAAGCTGTGTGTGTATTTTCTGTGATCGATGGTGGTGTCTAACACTTCTGTTACACCTCATTCGAAACTAGGTCATATTACCGGCATTAGACGTGTTTTTTTGCGCAAGTCTTCACACCATTTAACAATTATTTGGAAGTGATTTTATAGAAAATTTTAGTTTAATATAAGTGGGTGCTTTTTTTAAAAATTGTTTGTCTTCATTAGTTCTCTTCAAACTCATTATACTTCTTTAAGGGAATCACTTAAAAACAGAATAGTAAATGCAGGTATACTTATGTATTCTTTTAGCAATTGTTGATACAAATAACTTTAATTAAATGATCCTTGCATTATAAGTCTATCACAAGTTCACTGAAGCCAAACCAGTACAAAGACTGGTACAGTAGATGTTCACATCAATGAATCACTGCAAAGTACAAGTATTCTGAGAGAATTACACTGGCTCCCGATCAAAGACCGAATTGTTTTGCTGATTTTCACATATCATTATTTTGTTAGTACTTCGCTATTCTACTTGTCAGAACTTCTGCAACCATATCACGCAAATCGCAGTTTCATGAGATCACACAATAGATTACTGCTGTGTGAAAATCGTTCAAGTAGATCATGGGGCAAAAGAGCTTTTGCTGCTGCTGCTGCCCTTTCTCTGTGGAACAGCCTTCCAGAATATGTAAAACACAGTCCATCTCTTGCTTCCTTTAATTGCTCTCTCAAGACTCATTTGATGAAAACTGTTTAATTAATTGTTCAATGTTGCCCATTTTTGCTTGCATCTTTGTCTTTGCACTATATTGACTGTTTTTTGTTTTAATTGTCACACTGTTTGTGTCACTGGGCCATGTGCTTCTTTTTTGATGGATACCGGCGCATTATAAATGTCCATTATTATTATCATAATTCTGAAGCAGTAGGATCTCAAATTCTATACTACATATACGGCATAATTATTCTTCATATTTTGGAAGCAGTCATTATGTACTGGACCTACAGTATAGTGGTGTCAAGTACTACTGTACACACACTAGTAGACTTCATATCAAATATGGCATGACAACTTCTAGGCTGTGAATGATTGCTAGGCTATTATTCTTTAGATTCCTTAAAAACTTGAAAACAGATCTTTGCTGTATCGATACAGAAAACTTCATATTTAAGCAACAACCGATGGGATTAAAATGGATGGCAGTAACTTGTAGGAAATGAGGAAGCTAGCTGCATGGTACTGGACTTAACTGCATAATGGATGTTTCCAAGAGAAAGTTCGAACTAGATTGAGATCTGGCAAAGCCAGCCAATGGGGATCTTAATGTTGAGGACATTACAAACTTTTGTATTCATTAAGCTATTTACATTAGATTGAAATGCATATGTTATGGGGAGACAGGTAAGAGAGAGGCACAAAGTCAACAAGAGAGAACAGTGCTAGGGTGCTGAAGTCACTATAGGAGAGGAAAGTGTTAATAAGTTTACTGAATGCTCTTTAGACATGGCATTAGGGTCAGTGCAATAAGTGTCGTATAAGGATCGAGACAGAGAAGTGAGGGCGAGTGAAGTAAATATACCGGCAACCAAACATTTAGTGTATCAAAGACAACATCATCTCATTAACTGAACATTGTCATCTTTTATCCATTGATCTCACCAGTGGAAGCCATAACATGGTACTGTACACATGAACAGTGTACTGTACCATGTTCCAAGTTTTGGACCTCAGTTACAGCATCCAACCCTTCAGGTTAAATTTTAAAATTCATATATTCACTGAGGCAATTGTCTAATGCAACCTTCCTCAATGTCTAAGATTTTCTTGTTCTAAGAATTAAAATCTGTGGGACACTAATTTGCAGCATATTTTTTTTCGGCAAGGTGCGAAAAATTTAGCATTGTTAGTGTAAACGGCTGGTTAAAAGGTACCGTCAATTTTGTGGAATCCCAACAAACACAGTGTCACTGAGTGCTGTAAATGTCTAATTGAGAAAAGTAGATATTAATTTAACTAATGAATGTCGTACTATTTTGAATTGTAAATCCCAACCTAAATGCCATATCAGCAGTACTTTATGCAGTCTGTCTCTTAGAAAAAACATATAAACTACACAAAATCAGATTCAAACTCCTAAAGTGTTTCCTTATTCCCAAAAGTGTCTGGCATCAAGTTCTAAAAGCAAATACTATGATAAGGTAAATCAATCAGACTGTGAACTTTGTAATTGTGTGATAAAGGTAAATTGGACTTCTGTTTTGAAACATACTGTACAAACATATCTACATCAGATAACCGCGGACCAAAGGCTCTGTAGTGTACTCTACTGTACATTGTGGATATGTACACAATAGAAATGTATTAATTATGGAAGACATAAGGCTGGCAGCAGTCAATAGTTTATAACTATGTACAGTATAGCAAAAATGTCTGCATAGGATAATGAGCATACTGTACAGTGTGTAAGTGAAACTGTCTTCATAGGATAAAGAGCATACTGTACAGAGTGTATGTAACAAATGTCTACATAGGATAATGAGCATATATATACTTTACAGTGTGTATGGCAAAAATGTCTACATAGGAAGATGAGCATATATTATACACTGTGTATGTCAAAATGTCTACAAAGAATAATGAGCATACTGTACAGTGTGTATGTCAAAATGTCCACATAGGATAATAAGCATACTGTACAGTGTGTATGTCAAAATGTCCACATAGGATAATAAGCATACTGTACAGTATGTATGGAAAAATGTCCACATAAATAATGAGCATACTGTACAGTATGTATGGAAAAATGTCCACATAAATAATGAGCATACTGTACAGTATGTATGGCAAAAATGTCCACATATGATAATGAGCATACTGTACCCTGTGTATGGCAAATATATGACTTTGTAGAATAATGAACATACTGTACAATATTTCAGTCAAGTTTACACTTTGTAGCTCTGCTAGAAAGAGCTGACTAGGATTTTTAAAGTAAAGAAACATCCAAACTGACCCTGATGGGTTCCTAATATTCCTAAAGCAAACAACACCAGATCAGTTGGTTAAATTCTCCACATAAATTAATATCCAGTTGCTTAATAATTATTCTATACATAAATGCCAAAATGTTCTCCAAATCATTATTCCAGTTTGGTTTTTATACAGATTTATGATTAGTAAAGAAATATTAATTGTACTATTATCAACGAAACACTCTTAGTCCTAAATAATATCATTTACATGTATGTTTCCTAAGGATGCAATTAGTTACCTGTGAAGATAAAAAGCAAGCATTCTTATGTCTTTAGATTAAGGTCAGATTTGACAGTAGGACGAGGAAGCTGCAGGTCCACCCACAACTAAGAAGGGAAGGAAAGGGAGGGGAAGCTACTGTATGCCTTCCAAATTACTTTCACAAAAATGGTTTTCACATGGAAATGGTTCCACCTGTAGACAACATTTTCACCATCACTAAACATTTATCTGAAACCTGATACCATACCTCTCCCCCCCTCCTCTCCCCAAACCCAAACTGTTGGCACTATATCCCTGTGAAGTGAATGGAATCCAAACCCAAATAGATGGTGGGAGGGGGGGGGGGGACAAGTCTATATTTCAAAAGCTGTGTAAAGCACAATGTGTGTAAAGACAAGAAGAGCGAGGACATAGTTTTTGAATACCTGCATCCCTTAGAAACCAATATTAAGTAATAATAATAATAACCAGTGACAAAGAATGACACTTTTTATGCACAATGCCTCGATCATCAGACCTCTAGAGGTCGTTTGGATAGTTTACATGTACAGTAACAATGCATACAGTACAAAGCCAGGTACGTTTTATCATACCCAAATTGACTAAACATTCCCTCAAGCTGAAGTTCTTTTGATTCCTGTTTACCCGTGCAGATAATTTCGATATGGATTAAGTGAACACTTTAGATGTGCAATAGAATGCTAACTATGCGTCATTATCATCAGGTTATGTGCTAAGGGTCACCAACACCTGCTTTTTGTTTGACTAAATATCAAACCCGCTTTACACACATACTTGACTATCTTACACTCCAAAGATTCACCCTTGGCAGTAGCGATACACACTGGGACATGTCACTTTCCGAAGATGATACCAGAGTACTGTGCTATGTACAATAGCTTTCTGTACATGTATACTGTATTGTAAAGGAAATGCAAGTTTCCAATGGCTCCAAATCATAGCCTTGTAATAAGCTAGAAAAATATACGAAAATCTTCAAAGCAGGATGAAACATTAATTCTTCCGACTTGAAGGTGTTTGATCTGTTTGTTAGGTCACCTAAATGATTAAAAATATATATCAAAGCCCTATTATTCAAAAAACAATTGCGAGGTGACCTTGGCAACCCCCCCCCCAATAGCAGATGTTGTTGTTTGGGGGAAGGGGTCTAGGTGGAGGAGGAGGTACCCCCTTCCCCTTTGAGAACCTTTTTTTGTTATTTAGGGTGCTTACTTGCATTATAATGGATTATATTTTGTAACATTTGAAGGAAGTTTTCCAGATTATTCCACTTATTTTTCCTAATTGTTTTTTCCAATCCTCTAAACATGGTGACAACCATAATCCAAAGGGATATGCCGGTTACTTGTCTTTAAAAACATTACATATGCAGCATAAGAGTAGTTTGCAAGCTGATATAACCCTGGCTGAAGTTAATGCTGCAGATGGAGAGCAGTATAAATCTAAACAGAGTCAGTGCTTACATGGTTTGATGACTGGGAATTTACATAATACCACAAGGATGAAAGAAAGACAGAGGGACATTGTTGTTGGTAATTTATTTTGCAAGCTCACTCTAGCAACAAAGAGCTGAATTTGCATTTGCAACAGTTAACCCGATGAGATCCATATTTTGACATTCAGACATCTGCTGACCCGAAATAACCTTTGATGCCCACCTAAAATAATTGGGATTTGTACTCACTATGACACATACATGTACCAAATATGAGCCATGTGATATACAGTAAACATATCTTGGGATGTGGTGTTAACAAGGTATTTAAAGGCTTTACAGAGTGTGACCTTTGATAACCCCAAATAACCACTGACCTCCACCAAAAACAATAAGGTTCTTGAACTCATTATAGGGAAGCCATATGCAAAATATGAGAGCCAGTTTCCTATCTGGAGAAATTGTGTTTATGTACAAGAGTGTCAAGTTTGGATCCCTTGTGACCTTAGATGAACTCTGACCGAAACCATCCAACCTTGCTTATATGTGAGCTACTTTGATGTTCAGGTCCTGGAGATACAGCATTTTTGAATTTTCCACATTTTCCCCTCTGCTGACCCCAAATGACATTTGACCTCCATCCAAAAATGATGGTGTCCTTGTATAATAATGGGGAAGCCACATGCCAAACATGAGAACTGCAGAGGTTATCCATCTTGAGGTATCATGTTTACAAGCTACAGTAGGACGTCACATATACACACGCATACACGCACACATATCGAATGCACGCATATATGCACATACACAAGCCAACTTGCCTGCCTACGGCAAGTAACCAAATAGGGTTGTGACCCCCACATTGAATAACAGCCTGTATGTTCACATGATATGAATCAGATCATGTGCTCACAGTTATGATCCATATGATGGGTAGTACAGGAAAATGAAGTTAAAAATGGAAGTTATTTGTGTGAAACTAATAACTATGGTGTGATCAAATCACTTCCTTGCTTTACTGTATGTTTTGTTGCAGTATCCTGCACTCATACCCCACAATTCAGCAGTTGATAATGTATGCTTTTACACCATAACTACTGTATTCAACCAATCATGAATGACCTATAAAACAACCAGGTTATGAATATGAAGCTCTCACTATAAAGCAGCAGCGGTGGTAGCGATAACAAATATATTGATAAAGTGAACTGATCAGTTAAGACTTAGTATGGCACTTTTTAAAAATAATGTATGGCTAAATTTCTACTGTATGAAACTAGGGTGAGTGTGATACTGTAGGATTATACCCCTATCACATGGTTTGCACATACCAGGAACTATAAAACAACCTATATGCCTACATACTGTAAAGCAAGAAGTTGCTGGTAAAAGAAAGGTGGCATATGAAATATACAGGCCTTAACAGTCAGTATTGCATCCTTTGTCACAACATACTTTAGTGTAACATATAAAGACGCTTAGAATCTGTGATTCAAATATATACCATTGACAGTATTAAAGAAGATTTCCAATTATTCAACCATCCAATGGTAGAAATATCGCAAAATGTGAAAAATGGAGGACAATTTCAGATGAGACATAGCTGTGTCTTATAATTGTTAATACTTCGTTTATTTTGCAAAGAAAAGGAAACCTTTGCCCTGAGCTTTCAATGAAATAATTTACCAAACCTTAGTGAAAAGATGACATTTTAATGCTATTTATTCCAATTATGTTAAACGCCATGGAAAATGATGAAAAAAACTGAGACTGAATTAACTTTGAAAAAGTAATTGTCCTGAATACTACCTTAAGGTGACTGGTTTATATCTCTCGCAAGTTAATGTATTGTCAATGAAGGACCCATTGAAGCAGCACCATCAAATTTAAAAATGATAAGTACTGTTGATTATGCAAAAAGACAAATCGAAACTAGAAAACAGCCTGGAAGTAGCCAGCTGAAAGATACTTGTTCAAAAAAGCGACATTAGAACAAGAGAAGACAACGACCACGACTCACCTGGTGCCAACAGATCAACTCTAAACTGGATGTGGACATCCTCCCCAGAGACAGCGGCCTTGACCAGCAGAGGCAACTCTGGACCTTCCTTTGGTTTCGTTTCGAAGGACAAAAGCTTAAACCGACAGGCGTCGACGGGGTCGAACCGGATGAATCGAGACTCGACAAATACGTTCTTGTTACAGCACTTATGGAGATCCACTAACTCCATTTTAATCCAAACATCTGTCTTATTGGGGATGATGTCCCTCTTGGACACGACTTCAGCACCTTTGACCTGCATATCGTTCAAACCGATAGCACACTCCGATTTGCCCGACAGAAACGCCAGGCAGTAAATGTCAACGTGAACGGCTTGCTTCAGGGAATCTCCCTTGGGAGACAGAAGGGTGCGGTAGCTGTCCACGACAGTGATGGTAATGGAATCGTTGTGGTAGTGACTCCCCCCACTCTTGAAGGACGACAGTTTCATCAGCACCTCGTTCACGGAAAAGATGAAGTTGCGGAAACTCTCATAGTTCTGGGAACCCACTTTCAGGAGCTGTTCGACAGCCACCACCCTTGTGTGGAATCCCTTGGCAGAGAGTTTCCGCTTCTCCTTGAAGGACGCGTACAAAAGTTTGATGGTGTGGATTTTACCCATCGCATCGTAAGGTTGGAGTTTGAGAGGACTGAATTCGTAGTTACATTGCAGAGGAATCTCTTTGAAGGGATCTCTCTCCTCGCTGTCATTGAAAAATTGAAGTAGGCTACCTTCAATGAGTCTCGCATGAACAGATTTCCACTCTCTCGACCCGGCCAATTTCTTTTTATCGGGAAACCTTAACATAAGAGACCACCCCTGTTCCGGATCCTCCAAAAGCCTTGGGTACTCCTGGACAAATCCTGTGGGTGGTGTTTCGCTAGGCCCGCTTTGCAACACCTCTATACTTGCGGCGGTGCTCTGAATCATATTCTGGATCACGGGAGATACTGTTGCAGTCGGAACGACCTTGAGCTGATTTGACCGGGGATCACTTGACATCAAAGAGAATTGATCCTTTGTTTGAGTAGACGGTTCTGCACCGGGAGCGGCAAAATCTGTCTCGTCAAACACTGAGTGACTTTGATGAACCAAGGGAGAATATGGTCCAGGTCCAGGTTGATGAACTGTAGCATGCTCAACAACACTAAATGGATTACCTGGACTACTCGGGACCTGCACTTTGTGAACTTCAAAGTTGTCTGTAAATGTTTCCCACGAAGGAGACGTACAAGATGGTACACCGGTGACAAAAGGATTAGCGCTTTGAACAACTTTTGGTTCAACCAGATTTTTCTGTAACTGTTGTTGTCGTAGTACATCTTGTCTAAATGGATTTGAAGGGGATGGGGATACTACAGCCACACCCCTTGTGCCAATCCCACCAGATGAGTACAAATTGGCTCCTTTTCCCACATCCTGGAGTGGAGTGTCGGATGGCAGAGTGTCCATCTGTGACAAGTGTGGTCCCACCCCGAGGAAAATTTTTAATGGCAAAGTTTCCTGCTCACTGAAGCCTGTTTCCATTAATTTCACATCCCTCGGTAACCTGTGTACAGGGGAAGAGTTTTCTGAACCTGAACCTGAAGACGAGGGAACAGCTCCGAGAACCTCTCGCTCAAATTTGACCCATGACGCAGCGGTCGGTGAAGAGACACTTCTGGAGGCAGACCTTGAGCTAGAGATCTTTTCTGGGCTGGAGGTGGATGTAGATGCCGACCCAGCAGCCATGTGACTAACGTGCTGAGTGGAAACAGCTTCTTCTAATGTTTTCAGTTCTGTGCCCGTCTTTGGTTCTGCGATTCTGCCCGTACTGGACGAAGGTGATACCTCTAGCGGGAAATATTCCTGCGAGCCTGAATAGCTCCCATGAGAGGATATCGCTGATGATGTCATCACTGACTGGCGGTCTGTTTCAGCCAGGCTTCTCTCATCACCTGACATGACATCACCACTGTAGACGGATGAACTACCTGGAAATTGAGCACAGAATGAAAACTGAAGTGTTAGTCAACTTGAAAAATTGGAAATAAAACAGGAAGCACATTCTGAGCCAAAAATACTTTAGAAAACCACACCTTGTACCCACCAAATCCTCCTCCACCCCCACCCAAACCTACCACAACAAAGGGATCCACAGATCTTACTGTAAAACTTTGCCTTAGAACAAACTGTAGTGTTCTTTTCGGTATGGACTTTGCTAAGTACTGCCCCGATTTGTTGTGAGTCTATGCGAGTAACTCTCAGTCTATACTGTCGTTGCCTGCTGCACTTTTACTAGCCCTCATAAATTTGTTTGATTTACATTTTGGAGAACAGGTATATATACAGCACTGTACAGCAGATACTAGGGCAGGGTTTTATGTACTCATAATAGAGATCAAACCTTACTTGTTTGAGCCCCAATTTTAATTCAGAAAGTGGGAGGTGACCCAGAATGCACCAATGGTGATGGTACAGTGTATTAACTAACTAGTGCTCAATATTACTGTGCAATTTCTGCAGGTTGCAATGGGGAGACCGGAAAGGGTTTGTCTCATATGAAGACAGGTATTAAGAGAGGAGTGAAGCCTAACACTTTGTTCAACCTTGAAACAATGACAGTACAACCTTTCAAGCATTTTCTTGCCAGACAACATCCTTTTGTGCATGTGTAGTAGGAATGAGAGCTGTGTAATCTCATTTTGCAGACCTTATTTTCATGTGTAAATAAGTGTGCAACGTATAAATTATTGATATTGCCTATGACCAAGACAGTCTGCAGTAGAAACTGGCTTAATGAGTACACAAACAAACTTGGGGAGGAAGAGAAATTGTTTCCCTTCTGGAAAGTTCGCAGGAATTCCGATTTGGTGATGGAGTATTTAATGTGTTGTCAGGTGAAATGTAATCATCCCAGCTGTCCTTGGTGATACCCTTTGTAACATCTTCACAGATTGCATTATCCAAGTTGCTAATAAGCCTTTTTGCCTTTTGAAAGTAGAGGAATTGTTAACCTTTACTTTTGGCACTTTTGGTGATCCATAGAGCTAGAAGCCATCCTGTGAAGATGCCATCTTGTTTTGTTTAGTGAAGAACGCACTTGCGTAAGGAAGATTAAAATAACGTAAGACTAAATTTTCACAAAGAGACAACTCATTTTTTTAGCAAACAAAAAAGAAGTGTACAATAAGCATGTATGTATGCATGTTGCTCAAGTATAATATTAACAGAGCTCTAGTTTCTACCTGAATTCTTTTCCATCTTTTTTTCCCCATACCTACAGTCTACAAGCCACTTTTGACATCGCGATTTTCCACTTCCAGACTTCAATTATTTGAAGAGAGCAACCTCCTAACCTAACACACAGATAGGCTACTGTATGTTGGAAATAAAATAATTTCCATTTTTGAAAGTAAAGTACCACAGAGAAAATTATCGTAAAATATTTGTAATATTACTGTACCAGTTTTACTGCTAGTTCAAGAACTTGTAACATATAAATTTATGCTCATTTGTATGAGATGGAACCTACCGTACTTTACGTGTATACTGCACTATTCTACTCCAAAACCTATACAGAATGCCATCAGAGGCAAGGACTCAAAGCAGGTCCAGCACAATTATATCATGGCATTCATGGGGCCCTGTTCCTGCAGTCTTCAATCCCCCATTTGCTCAACCCCCTCCAAACTGTCCTGGCCCCCCTCGATAATTTCACAGGTACCAAATTGGTCCCTGGGATGTAGCCCCTGACCCTCCACTCTCCTCCCCCTGCTGTCAGGCCTTCAATATATGTCATATTCATTTACTTTTTCCCCTATATTTAGTGTACTCACTGTTCAGCCATCTTCAGTCTACTTGACATATATACACTGTGTGTACACTTGTGCAGTACACTATATAGGCCTAGATATATCGCCTCAACAAACCAGTACTTTTGTTTCAAACCCTCATCCCCACCCTTTCCTGTTGTCAGGCCTGCTTATCATTTTCATATACTTTATTCCTGTAGTGTAATCTGTGAATTCTCTGTTAATATAAAGTCATGTATCGGTGCATCGGTCACACTCTGTCTTGTTCACTCCTGTGCAGCTGTGTATGGCCTGATCTGAACTGCCAAGAGTACCATTAATCATCAATCCATCAGCTCTCAACAAACTTTATCACAGGGTTTATTAAAATCAAAACTGCTTTAGATTCACATCTTTATAGATCTGCAGGTGTCCCATGTACATTATGACCTCTATTCAGTGAATATGTACAGTACCAACCCACTGTGTTTAATACAACACTTACAGTACTATAGATCTGGCTTCACATACAGTGAAAGAGTTTTAAGCTCCTTTTAAGGACATTTTACTATTCAGAGCTGCCCAAAAAAAGCTCTCCCTTCTGCACCTTGGAATTGAAATATGGTAGAGGAAGCAGCATGTCTATCATCATCAAATTAAACTATCATACCAATTCCACATTATAGCTGTGGGGGTTGAAAAAACCTACTGACCCTATGATCCCATACCACCCATGGATCATGGTACTACAGAAGGAACACACACTGAAGTACAATAACACTAGAAAAACCCCTGTAGTATTGCTTGGTTACATAAACAAGAAAATCAGAATGGAAAGGCTCTATGAACTTTGACAATAGAGGTATATCTCTGACTTGGTCTCTGTTGTATTGTAAGCTTGCTTTATAACAGTTTGCAGAAACCTTAAATAGCTCAACAAGTATTGTTTACATGTTTACAAGACGTTTTTTTGACATATATCCCTCAATTCAGGAATATATACTTAATTACTTATAGACCAAGATCATAGCTGGTAGCACTGTAAATGGAATATTGTTGTCAAATCATAAGAAAGCATAATACTTAATATACTGTGTAAGAGTTACATTTTAGGCAAAGGGAAAAGAAATGTCTGAACCTTTCATATGGTTCCCCTGCTGCTCAGTGGCGGAGCTAGGGGTATTGGTCAGGGGGGGCGAGAATGGTCTGTAGGGGCGCTTTCGACACTATCTAAGCGGAGCGCCACCATTGGTTGGCGCGGAGCGTACAGAAATTTTTTGAGTAAAGATAAACTCTAGATCGCCGGAAATGACCCTTTCCGGGCCTTGCTAATTTGCAGATAAACGAAGAATAAATAGGTATTATCGCCATTTTGTCAGAAAATTACACCAACAAAATGTGACAAATGTCAATAGGTAGATGAGAGCGCAATAAAAAAGTCAATAATCGCAAATAAGTAAAAAGTGGTAAAAAGCTGAAAAGGGCGCCAGCAGTCCATTTGAGTCCGTCAGGGGGGGCATCCGCCCCCCCTGACTATATGGACGCTCCGCTACTGCTGCTGCTGGAATCGCAATGACTAAAGATATGCAACTTATATATGTTCTCATGTTCAAGAGCTGTACAGTCCATAGAATTAAATTGAATTGGCCCAGCGGTGTCTGCTACAGGAGGTACTGCTTTGTAATACATTAAAGTTGCATTTATCTATTATTCACCAAGCGCTATATTCCAGATGTTGGCATGAGAAGTTGCTCTTCTGCTTTGTGAAACTAGAATATATATGATTCAGCTACTTGAGGTATTCGATTTCAGAGTAGCCAAAAGAAGGTCGCAAACAAATTTGGAAGAAAACAGATATATTTCTGGCAAGAAAGTGGAAAAATCTTTAACATGGTTCCAAAATTGCAACATATTTAAACACCATCTTGCAAAGTCTAAGCACCCTTCCACATAAAATATTCTCAAAGGTGAGAGGGAAACCTTCCATAAACCCCATCTCCAACC
>KN884282.1:27908-44538 GCA_000934455.1 Apostichopus parvimensis
TGTCCTGGCCCGAATCCAAAATACAACCTCCCCAAAACGCTACATCTGTACAGAATTCCCCATCCACTTCGCCCCACGCAGAGTCATTTTCCTGACGTGAACCCAGAATTTCCCCCACGGGATCACACTCGTCGTAGCTAGCCTAATGAGATATGCGATTTTTAATGCAGGAAGCTAGCTCAATGAGCGTCCCAAGCAAGTACTTTGCATGCGTTCCAGATGAAACGATCGTAGGTTTGCACGCGACAGTGAGAGCGCAGTCAAGCGAATCATAATACGCGTACCTTATCGCTGGTCCGCGTACCATTCACCACTTTGTTCCATGAAAAAGTGTAACCTACTTGTAACTGATTGTATTATAGCTTCTAAATCACCTGTAGAACATTCACAAAATCGGACGCCGGTCGTGGATCCTATCTTATTATGAGAGGTCCAAGTTCCGAAACGAATATTGGGATAAGAGAGATGTGATTGAGGTAGGATGGCCAGCAGACGGTTCACTGATGTGCACACAGCCAGGCGCTGCGAAATACCCTGTCAGAGTTATCTGGATATCAGGTAAGATTCCAATCAATTATTCTTATATCCATGATAAATGTGATTCAATTAGACGTGGCCGTAGAATCCAAAAATTCGAACCATTTTGGCGGCCGTTATGGTTAAGATGGTGACCATTATTTTTTAGTAACTAGTCATATTCTGATACCTCGGTCACGGAATCGTAGGGGTGGGCAAATGAAGAGAGCTATTTTAAATATTAGTGGTCGGTGGAGCAATGACATCTGCCATCTGCTGATGTTCAGTATACGAGGTGCTAATTCTCTGAGATCAGGGTGGAGCGAGTTCCAAAGAACTCAGTAGAAAATCAGACTAATAGTCAGTTCCAGAGTCAGTTTCGACAGGCTGATCCAGGGCTGTCACGTACCGTACGTTTAAAAGTTGTCACGGGACGAGTTAGTTTATGCACAGGATCGCCACCCCCCCATCTACCCGAAGCTATATTCTATTATTATTAATAATATTATATTGTTATATTACCTCTACTCTTCGCGTGCATAAGATTCCAGTCACCATTTTATTTTATTTTCGACAGATGACACGGCAGAACTCCAGAAGATTCTCGAAGGGAGGAAGGAGGAAGCCCCGATGGGCAGAGCTGGACACCGAACAAAGAAGAGGAAAGTCATCTAGAGTGCGCCAGAGGATGTAAGTCATTGCTATTCCGTAAACAATAAATCAACGTATTTGGCCTTAATACCATAGGACGATAAATACCATATGGTACCGTTTCATGGTATCTTCTGGGAATCCATCGTGCTTCGCGCACATTTTGAAATTGCTTTATTAGCAAATGAATCATCCATCACACAATCCAAAAGCATTCTGTTTTTTTATTTATAATTTATTTACATGATTGATATTTCAGATTTGTCGGATATGTTGGCACAGATGCGGGAGCTGAGAAAACCATCCACAGATGAAGGCTCCACCAACCAGATTGTTGAGGTATGCGGCTCTACTGACGTGTAAACTAATAAGGTCAAAATGAACTGTTCGCATCTCATTCCACTCCAGGGGAGGGGGGGTGGGATCCGATAACAATGGAGAACATGAAGGAGGTATAGTAATACAGTCAAATCTACATACCTTCCGCAGCGTTCGGGGTTCAAAATTTTTCACCTCATTGCTTTTCACTTTAGTGATGGAACATCTACGGTGAGTGGATATGTGGTCTGTGTTAATAGCCTAGGTAATGGATGCCTAGTATAAAGCTAGGTAATGGTCCATTTGCATGAATTCTGATATATACTCCTTAGACACTCCCGAAGACTTTGTGGTTTACAATGTCAAAGGAAACCTACAACATAGAAAACTTTGATAAGATACCAAAGATAAGTTATTCTTTTTTTGAGTTTGTCTGCTTTAAAAGCAAAAATTGTGGACTTTTTATTTTCAGGTGCAGAGACTGTGGAGTTGAACTAAACAAAGACAAAAGCTGTCATGTTTGGAAGAAGAGAACATTGATTCAAAACCAGCACATTTTGAATGTTTTTTAAGTTTCTAACTTATTACTTGTTTTTTAATTATATGCTGCTAATTACATATATTACAAGTTGAAGAAACTTTCTACGGCTTACAGTTATTGTGCCTGCAGACTGTTATGGAGAGATAATTGGTCTATCTCTAGACTTAAGTACAGTTTCTGTGCCCATAGTGTTATATTAGCATAATTGCTATGTTATATTACCATAATTGCTAGTTCTTGGCAAAGCAATGATGACTGTATTATCCTGAATTGCTGCAGATATAGCACGCACACTCCTCCCCAAAGTACAAAGTTACACCTCGACCCCCAAAGTACAACTTTTCTTGAAAGAAATCAACCATTCCTTCCATTCGGCTCTTATTGTGATTACACTTTGTATTATGGCTTTTATGGCTGTTATGGTTTTTACCGACAAACACTGCATTCTTTGTACCTGGTCTTTCCATTACAGGTCTAGTATGGTACCTCTTTATGTGCATTGTGACAGATGGAATCCAACAAGCAACTATAACAATGATTGGCCCTCTGTGATTGTCATGACAACGACGACGACGAATGGAAGGATGGAATCCAGCATCTGGGAGGTCATGGGTTGGAACCCTTGCTGGCTGCCAGTAAGGTGGGTTTTTTTTTTCATCCAGGAGAAATCGCATGATTCTAATATATGAAAATAGTATAATAACCCAAATGTGCTAAAACTGTAAATTGAATGAATTTCTGAAGTTGAATTTTTGAAATTTAAATTTATGAAAATGAATGGAAATGTTATGGTTATGACTTTTAAGCCATTCAGCCTTTTGGCACATGCACACATAAGGTTGCTTAGCAACACTGGCTTCCAGGTGGGTTACATGTCATATCCAGTGTGTGTGTATTTGGGGTACCTAGGCTGGTTACATGTTTTATCTAGTGTGTATGTATGTGCGTATGTATTGGGGTTATTTGTGTGTATTTGGGGTACCTTATTTTGCATATATACTATCAGTGTTGTACCGCATGAGCATTGTTGTACAGTGCAGGACTAATAATTTCTTAGTCATTTCATCAATTTACCTAGCAACTGTATCCATGGGCTTGACTTGTTCATATCTGGTAAAGTGTAAGGAGGAAGTATGTAATTTGAAGTGTTCTTGAATATTCATGACGTGAGTTTACGACTCATTTAAACTCAAGTGTTATACACATACTGTATCTCTCAGAAATCATGACTCCAGAAATTATTAACTTTTGTCTCTTTTCCTCCGCAGAGATCGTACACTGTACTTCATATCATCATTTTTTTAAGTCACTGGTTGCCAAAATAAACTTAAATGGTTTGCTTTTAAAAACTTGTATTAAATTCCTGGCAGTTTTCATTCTGCTTGGAGCATTTCTGTCAACCATTTCAGACAAGTTTACCAATCATACAGAGTGTTACTCAAAACAAATTAAACATAGCAGCAGTTCAGACTCAGATACCTTCTCCTATGTTTTGCTCAATGAAGAAACCTAAGGAGTATGAATAATTATGAATATAATTATGAATAATTAATGAATGAAAAAGAAAATTTTGTTGCCAATAACATCATTTTTTTTGCATTATCATGATATTAGATCACATGTACAAGGCAAATCAGATATGCTGCAAAATTATTTGTAGAAAATTATTAAATATATAATAATTAATCACGTGCTCAACGAAAACCTGATAATTTGACAATTTTCGCCCATTATTTGAATTTAAAACTTGATCAGTGAAGCTACATGTAAGAGAGTGGATGGTTGGTAGTTTGCAAACTGGTCAATAATTAGGATTCAAACTACAGACCCAATATATTTGCTGCTAATGATTACAATCTCATTGAGCTTTTAAGAATTCCATATTGCAGTGAACAATTTTCTGGGGTGAGCTATAGTAACTTTTTTCGTTGCATTATTGTCAAACAATAAAACCACCTAAGTTTAGCATGCGAACAGTTGCTCAAATTTCACAAAGGAAATGAGACCTAAATGATATGACCAGCCAAAAATAAACCCAGAAATTGAGCAGGATAAAGTTGCTAGGCATTTATGATAATCTCTGTATCAGTGGAAATGCTTTCAGCATACTACATGATGTAAGTGGCTTCTTGATGTTAAAACAACTTTCCATATTAAGGTTACATCTTGAAACCCCTCTATGTCTATTTAAGATTATATCTATTAAATCGACATCTAAAAAATTGTCTATTTAATGGAAAATTGAATTAAATTGTGTCAAACTTGTCTAGAAAATGGTTGAACTGATGTGTTGATGTCTTGCACTTAAAGTTTGTGTCATTAATTTCTAGTGAGATAGTTTGGTTTCGTTTAAGTATTGTGTTCATGACTTATAAATTCTGTGAATATTACTGTGAAACATTACATGTGAAGAGAATCTCTTTTAAGCATATTATCACCAAGTTGTAACATAAATTCATCTTTTCTTTTCACCCTATCAGACCAGAACTATGTTCACTCAAGACATCAGTAGGAGAAGAACTACTGTACTTCCCTGAATCCAAGAGATGTTCACATCAGACGAGGATGTTCCGAAGATGTTTCAAGAAGCGAATGTTTGTTAATACTGTGTTAAGGTTCATCTGTATTGCCCATGATAAACTGCTCTACCACAAAGGTTTTAAATCTAAAAGGCCTCCACAATCGCACTTTGCGAAGTCGAACCATCTAGATTATATCTAGACATTGAGAAGTTTTAAATCTGAAAAAGAAACAACATTATTACGGTCAGAAACTGCTCTGAGGCAGAAGAATATGATATGTGTGATCTTCAAAGATCAGTTATGATCTTTTTGACATATTTGTGGGCATTACAGATAACTTATGTTGTATGTTATGTTGTATCCTCCTTTATCAACATGGACTATAAACTGAAAGGCCTACCTATCTACAAATGCTTTCAAACCTTCAAGATGTCTTGTGTTAGAAAATACTTACAAATCTCAAAAGCTCTTAGCTATAGTTTGTAAACAAACTCTGAGCAGTCAGTGGTGTCAGGGTAATTTGTTCAATGTTTGGTGAAATTTATCAAGCTTTGGGGGAACAAATTAATTGCATTGTTTGAAAGAAGCAAAGTTTTGGTACTTATGAGTGTCATTTATTGATGTGATTGTCGGCTATGAGCAATGTCAGAGGTCAGTCACTGGTTTGTCCATGTTTATTATGGAACTGTAGACTTAGAAAAATAGCTCTTAGGTAATTTTTTTATTTTTTAACTGGCAAAAGAGGAACACATTTTGAAGCACCCTGCTAAACACAGCATTCCATTTCTACTGTATGTTGAATGACTTTAGTTCACACTTTGGTTTTTACCCTCTTTTGGGTAAATACCTGGTGGTGGGGAGGGGGTGGAGGGTGCCAAAGTACATCCTTTTTGGAATAGTAAATTGGATATTAATCTTTAAAATGACAAGCTGTTCTTTAGTACTTGTTGATCTATGACATCACACCAGGGTGGGGAGAGGGGTTCAAGTTCAACATTGGTCCAATTGTTATCCTTCAAACAAAAATTTCATGATTATGGAATTAATGGAAATTTCACAATGATGTTGTAGGGTATGGTCTTCTTTTGTAGGTAAACTAAAAATATCATTTTTTTAAATAGGAAAGATGTATCTTTTAATGATTAAGATGCAGTTTCAGACCTAGAAATTGACTATTTCAGCCACTTGCTAAAAAAATGCAAGTGAATACAAAAATCCACTGGCTGAAATCAAATTACCAATTGCATATTTCTGGAATTAAAACGAGCAAAATTAATTTGCACTGGCTAAAAAAATACCTGGTCTTTTTATCCACTGGCAAGTGACAAAATCCACTAGCACTAAGCCAGTAAATTACCTTAATTTCCAATCCCGCAGTTTATTTCTGCTCAACGAGGAGGGCAAAATGTTGGTCATAATAAACTTTTGAGGAGAGGGGGAGATGCACTCAAATAAAATGTTTCTGCTAGAGTTTTGTTCAGATGTTCAGTCAATATGAGAGACACCATTTCTAGAAGTGTTTATTATTAGTATGATGTTACATGTTGTGATGTCATCATGGTGTTACTGGTGTATTCTGCTGTACAATCAAACACAAAGTTCTTCTCATATGAGCTGTATTAATATCAACTCTACGGAAGCGTAGAAGGGACATTGCATTGACGAGTTACCGACTTGACAAAACAACAATTATCTGCAAATTGACGAGTTGACGAGATGGTAACATGACAAAATTCAGAAAATTGACGTTTTGACGAGATAACTGATCTGATCTCGTCAATGCATCAACTTTCTGAATTTTGTCATTTTGTCGAGATGGTAGCAACTGTGCAACTCGTCAATTTGCAGAAAATTGATGCATTGACGAGAGTTATCTCGTCAAAACGTCAATTTTCTGAATTTTGTCATTTTGTCGAGATGGTAGCAACTGTGCAACTCGTCAATTTGCAGAAAGTTGATGCATTGACGAGATCAGTTACAGTATCTCGTCAAAACGTCAATTTTCTGAATTTTGTCACGTTACCATCTCGTCAACTCGTCAATTTGCAGATAATTGTCGTTTTGTCAAGTCGGTAACTCGTCAATGCAATGTCCTTTCTACGCTTCCGTACAACTCAAATGAGGTTATCTACTTGAGAGGGAAAGGGGGAAAAAGGCCCCAAAATATTAGGCTGATTAGTTGATTTCTGAAATATTTGCAATGCTAAAAAGTTTCAAAGGTCAGAAAAGTATGAAGACCTCAATGATCTGATCTATGAATACTACTGTGAAACATTACATGTGAAGAGAATCCCTTTTCAGCATGTTATCATCAAATTGTGACATAAATTCATCTTTCCTTTTCACCTTATCAGACCAGACCTGCAGGATTTTATGTGTTCACTCAAGACATCAGTAGGAGAAGAGCTACTTCCCTGAATCCCAGAGATGTTAATATCAGACGAGGATGTGTGAAGATGTTTCAAGAAGCAAATGTTTGTTAATACTGTGTTAAGGTTCATCTGTATTGCCCTTAATAAACTGGTTAACCACAACCACAAAGTTCTTAAATCTAAAAGGTTTCCACAATTGCACTTTGTGCAGTCTAACCATCCAGCTTAAATCTAGACATTGAAATCTGGCGATCAAATGATGTTCTGAGGCAGAAGAATATGATATCTTAGAAGATCGGTTATGATCTTTTTGACATATTTCTGGGCATTACAGATAACTTTAAATTATATTGCTTGCTACTTTATCAACATGGACTATAAACTGACAGGCCTACCTATCTACAAAGGCTTTCAAAACTTCAAGATGTTATGTTTTGAAGAATACTTGCAAATCTCAAAAGCTCTTAGCTGTAGTTTGTTAGGGTAATTTGTTCAAGTTTTTTGTGAAATTTATCCAAGTTTTTGAGGAACAATTTAACTGCATTGCTTGAAGGAAGCAAACTTTTTGTACTTACTAGTGTCATTTATTGATGTGATTGTCAGTTATGAGCAATGTCAGAGGTCAGTCACTGGTTTGTCCATGTTTATTATGGAACTGTAGACTTAGAAGAATAGCTCTGAGGTAAATTACTTATTTACTGGTAAAAGAGGAACACATTTTGAAGCATCCTGCTAAAAACACCATTCTACAACTGTAGTTTGAATTACATTAGTTCACACTATTGGTATATACCCTCCTTTGGGTAAATACCTGGGGATTGGGAAGGGGTGGAGGGTGCCAAAGTCCATCCTAATTTAAAATGGTAAATTGGATATTAATCTTGAAATTGACAAGATGTTCTTTGTACTTGTTGATCTATGACATTACACCAAGCTTGCATCAAGTTCCCACTTGCAATTTTCTTGAATCAATGCAAGAGCATAATAATTTGCCTTGGCAAAAAAGTGCCAGGCATTTACTATCTTCTGGCAAATGGCAATGTCCACTGGCATTAGCCAGTAAATATCCTCAATTTTGAAGCCTTCAGTTTATTCCTACCAAAAAAGAGGGCAAAAAGTTTGTCGTAATAATAAATAATCTAACTTTTCTGTAGAGGGGAGATTCATTCAAATAAAATGAAATGTCAGATGTTTCTGCTAGAGTTTTGTTCAGCTGTACAGTCAGTATGAGAGGTTTTGTATGAGAGGTATCTATGACATTACACCTGTTTGCTTTATGTTCAACATTGGTCCAATAATTATTCTTCAAAACAAAAATATCTTGATAACATAATTATTAGATATCTCAAAGATGTTTTAGATTATGTTCTTCTGTTGTTGGTCAAAAAATTAAATTACGTCAAGACTCTATATATTTAAATAGGAATGGTGTCTCTTAAGATTGTTAAGATGCAGTTTCAGACCTAGAATTTACAATTTTTGACACTTGTTAAAAAATGCCAGTGAATAAAAGATCTACTGGCAAAAATCAAATTCCCACTTGCATTTTCATTGAGTCAATGTAAGAGTAAAAATAATTTGAACTGGCAGTAAAATGCCAGGCATTGTCTATCTACTGGAAAATGGCAAATCCCTCTGGCATTTAGCCAATAAATAGTATGAATTTTGATGTCCGCATAGAAAAGCATAGAGAAAGTTAGCCAGTAAATAGCCTGATGTTGGATGTCCACAGTTTATTTCTACCAACAAAGAGGGTACAAATGTGGTCATAATAATAACCAGAGAGCCAGTTGGCTTCGTGTTTTCTTGCTCAAAATTCAAATGAACTATCTGACTAATGTAGAGCAAGTGAGTTCAATTTGTCCAAGAATTAAGTGAGAACCAGAAAAGATCAGAGATTTTCAGTTCTTATATGTAGCAATCCCTTGTGGGTATCAACCATTTCATTCATTGGTAAGGATTTTACATTATAGAATTTTGATTCCAAACTGTTTCAATATCCAGAAAGAACAGTCTTCCTAAGTGAAATATAGACACATAGAAAAGAAAAGGGTTTTTGTACTCAATAAGGCCGATCCACATACCAAGTGTGAAGCACACACACAGGCCATCACTATCGCATAGATTCCTTCTGCTTCCGGCAAGGAATGAAAACTGTTCTGAAGATTCATTCAAATAAAACAAAATGTCTAATGTTTCTGTCAGGGTTTTGTTCAGCTGTTACAGTCAATATGAGAGACACCATTTCTAGAAGTGTTTATTATTAGTATGATGTTACATGTTGTGATGTCATTCTGGTGTTACTGGTGTATTCTGCTGTACAATCAAACACAAAGTTCATCTCATATCTTGTATTAATATCAACTAAAATGAGGTTATCTGCTTGAGAGGGAATGGGGGGAAAATGGCCCAAAAACTTAGGCTACTTATTTGTTTTCTGAAATATTTGCCATGCTAAAAGTTGCACAACGGTCACAAAAAGAATTGAGACCTAAATTTTCTGACCGACCAAAATTATTCCCAGAAATTGAGCTGGGTAAAGTTTAGACAATAAGATGTCTCTGTATCATTGGAATGCTTTCGGCATACTACATAATGTAAGAGGCTTCTTGATGTTAAAACAACTTCCATGTTAGGGTTACATCTTGAAACACCTCTATGTCTATTTAAGATTATATCTATTTAATGGACATCTAGTAAAATGTCATGTTATCACCAATTTGTGACATAATTCTCTTTTTCTTTTCGCCCTATCAGACCAGACCTGCAGGATAAATATGTTTTCACTCAAGACATCATTAGGAGAAGAGCTACTTCCCTGAATCTCAGAGATGTTAATGTCAGAAGAGGATGTGTGAAGATGTTTCAAGAAGTGCATGTATGTTAATACTGTGTTAAGGTTCATCTGTATTGCCCATAATAAACTGGTCAACCACAAAGGTTTTAAATCTAAAAGGTTTCCACAATCGCACTTTGTGAAGTCGAACCATCCAGATATATATAGACATTGACAAGTTTGAAATCTGAAAAAGAAATGACATTATTACTGACTAAAGCTGCCCTGAGGCAGAAGAAAATGAGATGTGTGATTTTAGAAGATAGATTATCTTTTTTGACATATTTCTGGCATTAGTGATAACTTTAAGTTATGTTGTATCCTCCTTTATCAATATGGACTATAAACTCACAGGCCTACCTATCTACAAAGGTTTTCAAACTTCAAGATGTAGTGTTTTGAAGAATACTTTCAAGTCTCTTAACTATAGTTTGTGAACAAATTCTGAGCAGTCAGTTGTGACATGGTATTATTTGTTGAATGTTTGGTGAAATTTATCAAGCTTTGGAGGAACAAATTAACTGCATTGTTTGAAAGAAGCAAAGTTTTGGTACTTACGAGTGTCATTTCTTGATGTGATTGTCAACTATGAGCAATGTCAGAGGTCAGTCACTGGTTTGTCCATGTTTATAATGGAACTGTAGGCTTAGAAGAATAGCTCTGAGGTAATTATTTTTTTTACTGGTGAAAGAGGAACATGTTTTGAAGCACCCTGCTGAACACAGCATTCCATTTCTACTGTATATTGAAATACTTTAGTTC
Source organism: Apostichopus parvimensis (assembly GCA_000934455.1). NCBI lineage: Eukaryota > Metazoa > Echinodermata > Holothuroidea > Aspidochirotida > Stichopodidae > Apostichopus > Apostichopus parvimensis. Next base: position 38,427 of record KN884282.1, read on the forward strand.
ACACTGTGGCTTTTACCCTCTTTTTGGTAAATACCGGGGGGTTGGGAGGGGGTGGAGGGTGCCAAAGTACATCCATTTTTAAATAGTAAATTGGATATTATTCTTTAAAATGACAAGATGTTCTTTTGTACTTGTTGATCTATGACATTACACCAAGCTTGCATCAAGTTTCCACTTGCAATTTTCTTGAATCAATGCAAGAGCATAATAATTTGCACTGGCAAGAAAGTGCCAGGCATTTTCTATCTACTGGCAAATGGCAATGTTCACTGGCATTTAGTCAGTAAATATCCTTAATTTTGAGGCCTTCAGTTTATTTTCTATCCAAAAAAGAGGGCAAAAAGTTAGTCATGATAATAAATAATCTATCTTTTCTGGAGAGGGGAGATTCATTCAAATAAAAATGTTTCTGCTAGAGTTTTGTTCAGCTGTACAGTCAATAATAGAGGTTTTGTATGAGAGGTATCTATGACATTACACCTGTTTGTTCCAAGTTCAACATTGGTCCAATAATTATTCTTCAAAACAAAAATATCTTGATAACAGAATTAATGGATATTTCACAAGGATGTTTTAGATTATGCTCTTCTTTTGTAGGTAAAAAAAATCAAATCATGTCAAGACTATTTTTTTTAAATAGGAATGCTGTCTCTTTTATCTGTTAAGATTCAGTTTTAGACCTAGAAATTAACAAGTTTTGACACTTGTTAAAATATTGCCTATATTATAAATAATGTACTGGCTAAAATAAAATTCCCTCTTGCATTTTACTTGAGTCAATGTTAGAGTAAAAATAATTTGCACTGGCAGAAAAATGCCAGGCATTTTCTATCTACTGGAAAATGGCAAAGTCCACTGGCATTTAGCCAGGAAATAGCCTGAATTTTGATGTCTGTGGTTTATTTCTAACAACAAAGAGGGTACAATTGTGGTTATAATAATAACCAGAGAGTCAGATGGCTTTGTGATTCCTTGCCATACAATTTGCTCAAAATTTAAAATAACTAATGTAGAGCAAGTGAGTTAAATTTGTCCAAGAATTTAGTGAGAACCAGAAAAGATCAGAGATTTCCAACTCTTATTTGTAGCACTCCCTTGCAGGCATCAACCATTTCATTCACTGGTAAGGATTTTACATTATAGAATATTGATTCCAAAACTTTTAAATATCCAGAAAGAACAATCTTCCAATGTGAAATAAAGACACATAGATGTGATAATGAAGGACATTTTCTTTTACCAATTTTGAGCTAGCAAATTCCTTTTATAGTCGTTATTAATGAATGAGAGTTACATGACATTGTTTATAAACTGTAAAACATTTTCAAAAACCTTAGTGCCAAAGCAAATGTCATCTAGTATAAATTACAGGGAAAATAGCCAAATTTCGACCATTTTAGATAACCAGTTGACCCCTTAAAGCTCAGAGGGTGAAAGATGATAATAGGCCTTGTGAGCAGGCTGAATTAAAACTCAACTATTTGAAGCATATTTCACTTCCTGGATGACTATGTTTTGTTGAAGATCTAAAGAACGACTTCACAAAACTAAACTGAATTGAATTTGACCAAAGTGTTTACCAGAAAATCATAACATTGGAGGAGAATTCACAGATGAGTTGTAGCATTACATTTAAGAGTTATAATGTTTACAAGGTTATCAAGTTTTTACTTAAATGTTAACCTTTGACCTCCACCAATAACAATAGGGTTCTTGTACTCACCAAGCTAGATCTGCATACCATGCATGAAGTTCAACAAAGATGTACATTTTAGAGTCATGATGTTTACAAAGTTTTCAGACTTTGACCTGCCTGTGTTTATTATTAGTGTGACGTTTCATGTTGTGACGTCATTATGGTGTTACTGGTGTATTCTGCTGTACAATCAAACACAAAGTTCATCTAATATCTTGTATTAATATCAACTTAAATTAAGTCATCTGCTTGAGAAGGAAAGGTGGAAAAACAAACTTAGGCTAATTAGTTGTATTCTGAAATTAAATATGCTTAAAGATGCTCAAAGGTCACAAAAGAATTGAGACCTAAATGATCCGACCACCAATTAATTCCCAGAAATTGAGCTGGATAAATTTACTGGACTTTAAGATGTCTCTGTATCAGTTGAAATACTTTGATGTTAAAAACAACTTCCATTTTAGGGTTACATCTTGAAAAACCCTCTGTCTATTTTAGATTATGTCTATTTAATGGACATCTAGTAAAATGTCATGTTATCACCAAGTTGTGACATAATTCTCGTTTTTGTTTTACCTCATCAGACCAGACCTGCAGGATAATTATGTGTTCACTCAAGACGACAGTAGGAGAAGAGCTACTTCCCTGAGTCACAGAGATGTTAATATCAGATGAGGATGTGTGAAGATGTTCAAGAAGGGCATGTATATTAATATTGGGTAAAGGTTCATCTGTATTGCCCATAATAAACTGGTCAACGGCAAAGTTTTTAAATCTAAAAGGTTTCCACAATCGCAAAGTCTAACCATCCAGATTATATCTAGACATTGAGAAATTTGAAATCTGAAAATGAAATGACATTATTACTGACTAAAGCTGCTCTGAGGCAGAAGAATGTGAAATTTGATCTTAGAAGTTCAGTTATAATATTTTTGACATATTTGTGGGCATTACAGATAACTTTAATAATGTTGCTTGCTCCTTTATCAACATGGACTATAAACTGACAGGCCTACCTATCTACAAAGGTTTTCAAAACTTCAATATGTTGTGTTTTGAAGAACACTTGCAAATCTCAAAAGCTCTTAGCTGTAGTTTGTAAACAAACTCTGAGCAGTCAGTTGTGTCAGAGTAATTTGTTCAATATTTTGGAAAATGTATCATACTTTCACAAGGATGTTTTAAGTTATTTTCTTCTTTTGTAAGACCAAACCAGGACTATTTGTTGTAATAGGAATGGTGTCTCTTTTAATGATTAAGATGTGGAATCAGGGCTAAATTTCACACAAGTTTTGTCACTTGCTAAAACATGCCAGTGAATAAAAAATCTACTGGCTGAAATCAAATTACTACTTGCATTTTACTTGAATCAATGTAAGAGTAAAATAATTTGCACTAGGAGAAAAATGCCAGGCATTTTATATCTTCTGTCAAATGGCAAAGTCCACTGGCATTTAGCCAGTAAATGTCATTAATTTTGAAGCCTTCAGTTTATTTCTATCCAACAAAGAGTGCAAAAAGTTAGTCATAATAATAAATAAATAATCTAACTTTTCTGGAGAGGGGGAGATTCATTCAAATAAAATGAAATGTGAAATGCTCATAGCTGTAGTTAGTAAACAAATTCTTAGCAATCAGTTGTGTCAGGGTAATTTGTTCAAATTGTTGGTGAAATTTATCAAAGTTTTGGGGGAACAAATTAACTGCATTGTTTGAAAGAAGCAAAGTTTTGGTACTAACAAGTGTCATTTATTGATGTGATTGTCGGCTATGAGCAATGTCAGAGGTCAGTCAGTGGTTTGTCCATGTTTATAATGAACTGTAGGCTTAGAAGAATAGCTCTGAGGTAATTTATTTTAACTGGTTTAAGATGAATACATTTTGAAGCATCCTGCTAAACACAGCATTCCATTTCTACTGTATGTTGAATTACTTTAGTTCACACTATGGTTTTTACCCTCTTTTGGGTAAATACCTAAGGGTGGGGAGGGGGTTCAAGTTCAACATTGGCCAATTTATTATCCTTGAAACAAAAATATCTTGATTATGGAATTAATGGAAATTTCACAAGGATGTTATAGATTATGGTCTTCTTTTGTAGGTAAAATTAAAAAAAACATTTTTTTAAAGTAGGAATGATGTCTCTTTCAATGATTAAGATGCAGTTTCAGACTTAGAATTTCACTAGCTCAGCCACTTGTTAAAAAATGCCACTGAATAAAAACATCCACTGGCTGAAATCAAATTACCAATTGCAGTTTTCTTGAATTAAAGCAAAAGCAAAAAAAATTTGCACTGGCCAAAAAAAAGCCTGGTCATTTTATCTACTGGCAAGTGACAAAATCCACTAGCACTAAATTACTCTAATTTCCATACCTGCAGTTTATTTCTGCTCAACAAGGAGGGCTGAAAAGTTGGTCATAATAAACTTTTGAGGAGAGGGGAAGATGCTTTCAAATAAAAGGAGGTGTCATATGTCTCTGCTAGAGTTTTGTTCAGCTGTACAGTCAATATGAGAGACACCATTTCTAGAAGTGTTTATTATTTGAATGATGTAACATGTTGTGATGTCAATATGGTGTTACTGGTGTATTCTGCTGTACAATCAAACACAAAGTTCTTCTCATATGCTGTATTAATATCAACTCAAATGAGGTTATCTACTTGAGAGGGAGAGGGGGGAAAAAAGGCCCCAAAATCTTAGGCTGATTAGTTGATTTCTGAAATATTTGCAATGCTAAAAGTTACTCAAAGGTCAGAAAAGTATGATGACCTAAATGATCTGTTCTATGAATATTACTGTGAAACATTACATGTGAAGAAAATCCCTTTCAAGCATGTTATCACCAAATTGTGACATAAATTCATCTTTCTTTTCACCTTATCAGACCAGACCTGCAGGATTATTATGTGTTCACTCAAGACATCAGTAGGAGAAGAGCTACTTCCCTGAATCCCAGAGATGTTAATACCAGACAAGGATGTTCCGAAGAAGTTTCAAGAAGCGAATGTTTGTTAATACTGTGTTAAGGTTCATCTGTATTGCCCATAATAAACTGGTCAACCACAAAGTTCTTTTTCTAAAAGGTTTCCACAATTGCACTTTGTGAAGTCGAACCATCCAGATTATATCTAGACATTGACAAGTTTGAAATCTGAAAATGAAATGACATAATTACTGACAAAAGCTGCTCTGAGGCAAAAGAATATGATATGTGTGATCTTAGAAGATCAGTTATAATCTTTTTGACATATTTGTGGGCATTACAGATAACTTTAAGTTATGTTGTATCCTCCTTTATCAACATGGACTATAAACTGACAGGCCATCCTATCTAAAAAGGCCTTCAAAACTTCAAGATGTAATGTTTTGAAGAATACTTGCAAATCTCAAAAGCTCATAGCTATAGTTTGTGAACAAATTCTAGGTCAGTTGTGTCAGAGTCACTTGTTCAAATTTTGACAAAATTTATCAAATTTTGGGGAAACAAATTAACTGCATTGTTTGAAAGAAGCAAAGTTTTGGTGCTAACAAGTGTCATTTATTGATGTGATTGTTGGCTATGAGCAATGTCAGAGGTCAGTCACTGGTTTGTCCATGTTTATAATGGAACTGTAGACTTAGAAGAATAGCTCTGAGGTAATTTATAGTTTAACTGGTAAAAGAGGAACACATTTTGAAGCATCCTGCTAAACACAGCATTCCATTTCTACTGTATATTGATTTACTTCACACTATGGTTTTTACCCTCTTTTGGGTAAATACCTAAGGGTGGGGAGGGGGTGGGGAGGGTGCCAAAGTATATCCTATTTTGTAAATTGGATATTAATCCTTAAGATGACAAACTGTTTCTTTGCACATGGTGATCTGTGACATTACACCTATTTGCTTCAAGTTCAACATTTGTCCAATAATTACCCTTAAAAGAAAATTAATTGGAGAATTTCAAAAGGATGTTTTAGACTATGTTCTTCTTTTGTAAGTAAAAAAATGAAATTCCTCAAGACTATTTTTGTTTAATAGGAATGGTGTCTCTTTTAATGATTAAAATGCAGTTTCAGACCTACAACTTCAATATTTAAGCTACTCGCTAAAAAATACCAGTGAACGAAAAATCCACTGGCTAAAATAAAATATTTTCCTTGAATCAAAGCAAGAGCAAAAATTATTTGCACTGGCAGAAAAATACCAGGCATTTTTTATCTACTGGCAAATGGCAAAGACCACTGGCATTTAGTCAGTAACAAGAAAAGTTGGTCATAATAATATAAATCTACCTTTCTTGAAGAGGGGAGATTCATTCAAATAAAATGAAATGTTTCTGCTAGACTTTTGTTCAGCTGTTCAGTCAATTTTGAGAGACACCATTTCTAGAAGTGTTTATTATTTGAATGATGCTACATGTTGTGATGTCA
>KN884283.1:39913-97001 GCA_000934455.1 Apostichopus parvimensis
ACCCATACAGTTATCAAGTATATTTATCAAGTATATTTACATAAAGTTGATTTTAGTTAAACTAGATATATGAACGAAGTTTTTTTTTATATTTTTTGTATTGACCTATAGGCCGATTAATATTGTACAGTGTTCAAACAAAGTTGCGTACAGTGTGTATAGACATCTATAATATAGATGTGAGTGGGCAATATATTGAATGCATCTGCTTAAAGGTAGTCTGTATAGGCCCCAAATTATAGCATGGATATAATTGCTAGAAGTTTTCAAAAAGTAGAGGTCTTTACTCTCTAAATTGTTCTCAGACATTTTTAAGGAACACACAAGATGACTGAATGTCCCAGTGAGGAATATTACCTCGAAGGTTGTAATAAAAACATTTTCAGAATTTTGATCAAAGTTGACCATATTTGAATTTCTAGCATATTTGGGGCCAATACATGCATCATCAGCATATAATACCTATAAACGTGAGAAGATAAAGAATGTAATCATAAATGATACTAATAATAATAGGCTACGTTAGCATGGACCGCCATGGGGGTAAGGGGGGCAGATATACAGAGGTAAAGGGTAGCCTATATAACGCAATGTTGCCAGACATCATAGATTACACGTTAAACTGTTCTTGAGAAGAACGGGATTTCCAAAGAGTAATGTCAAGGTTTTATTTGATACTCTATGCATGGGATCTTCACCATCTTATATTATATATATATTTCGCTCTTTACTTCGTGATGCGGAACCGCGGTTGAATAATCACACCGAAAATATAAAAATACACATTAACTTTTCATCCATGCATGCATGGTTCCTGCACAGAGCTATGTCGCTTTTTATGACTGTAGTTGGTTCGAACTGTAAAGCATCAACATTCTTCTGAACTCCTTGACAAGTTCTTCAGTTTAAAGAACAAATATGCACCACAATATAGATGAACTTTCAAAAACCACTTAAATCGTGAGCTGGCATTTTTTGGGTACCTCAGTTCAATGAGACGACTGGTCACACATTATATACTTGCTATGCCACGGTTCAAGTGGATTCTGTCTAAATAATACCAAACTAGAGTATGTCATTGTTCATATAGCAACACTCTAGTCGCCGATTTGTCCTAAAGTTGACCAAGTTCCATATAGTCCTTGGGTGGGGTTGGGGTTGGGATGGGGAGGAAAGTTGTATTATCATTGGGGGGGGGCGGGGGGGGGGGGGGGGGGGGTTGGTTGTGGATGAAATTTATTCTGCTTCAACATGAAATATGCTTAGCATCCTTCAATGCAGATATCATTGCTTGCCTTGAGAGAAGGAGGTATGACGTAGGTTGGGGGGGGGGGGGGGGGGGGAGAAATAAAAAAAATTGACACAATATTTAGCCGCTTCTTTTGAATTTTGCTGTTGTATTATCCCTAACCATTACTAGGCCTATATATTCAATACTGGAAGATAGTAACATCATGTACATGCTTGTAAAGTATATAGGCCTATACTGGTGAGAAATAAACGGGTATCCATAACGCCATAGCATCTTGTTCCCCATATCGTATATACTACCTGTAACTCTGTGTTTTAATATACGTGCATGCAGTGTTTTATACACGTTTATACGGTTCGACAGAAATGAGAGATGACTTCTAATAGAAACTAAGATGTTTGTCTTACTGGAAACTTGGCGAAACAGCTGACGAAGATAAACTCGAGGAGTCTAAAGGTTACTGATTTAGTGTCTATTATGGGATGGATTTTATCCGTAGATAGTTTAATCTAAAATATGGAATGTATTTGTTGTTTAATTTTGCTGTGTTTGAATGGGTGTTTCCCTGTAGAAATTGACTTCGATTCTGATTTTTTTGACGAACCTAATCAAATCCTTATAGTTGATATTTTCATGTGGATTGATCAATATAGTAATCCTAAGGGGTGACCGTGAGGTGTGGGATGGGGTGGAGTGGGGTGTGGTTGAATACCTCGTGTGGCATTAGTTATTGTATACACTACGTGTGATTGATGCAGTGAAATTTCTTTTCATTCTTCTGTCCGCATAAATTATGATGGAATTTAAATAACAATAGAATTATTACACAAACAGTTGACTACCTGTATTTTACAATGCGCAGAATGTCATAGAGAAATAAAAAACAACGTTAAAACAAAAGATTAAAAGTTTCTCTTAATCGAAAACTCTGTAACTATAGACATAAAATATTATATCATCCAAGTTATCAATTTAACAGTAAATTTGTTACCAATAAATTATAAACTCCGGTTGAATTTTTAAGACGATTCTTGACCGAATGGCTGACAAGCTGCTTGGACCGCATTGGTGTGAAACCATCAAGTAAACTTTATCCTTTGTTACTACATTGTTCCAGGCTCATACGTACACGATGACATGGTTGGAGGGGGGGGGGGTAGGTTTGGGTTGTATTTAGTAACCCTATCTAGGCCTAGACCTTTCTTTTTATCTCTGTTTCTTTTTTATATAACTTTCCGTTCATATTTGTGCGGGAAGGAAGAAATAATATGTGACCACAAAGTAAATGGATATGAAATCCCTAAATATTGTTCATGAATATAAAACCCATTCCATCCCCCTCCCATTTCCCCCATTTTCCCCCCACCCCTCCTCCCCAATTCCCCCTCCCTCTCATCCAATAACTAGAACACATCAGTATTGTATCGATTTCTCGTAACGAGAATCATTCAATGAGATTTTCAGTGAGATGCTTATAGCTTCAAAATTTCCTTATAGCTGGTCTCGTGAGTTTTAATGCTTCAGCAGTCCTGTATACTATGCTATCATGCTTACACAAAAAGAAAAGTTACAACCGTTGATTAGCGCGAATAAGAAACCTAGGCTATACATATGGCTTGCAACGGTCACTGCAAAGCATTCTGCATATCGGAGAAAACATCCTGTCTGTCATTTCAACTCCCAGCAGGTGAATATTGAGACTTGATTACTAGTACTATAGTATATAGTGTAGGTACGAAATAGGTTTCCAAATCAGGAAGTGAAATTAGTCAGCGAACAGAATACACACTCACATACACGTACACACACACACGCACACACTATAAAATCAATAACCCTCTCTTAAATTTTAAATACCCACCTTCCGTATTCACTCTTTACTCTTTTGATAATTCAATCAATAATAAAGATTTCTCGAAGTCTAGCATCGCTGTAATTATTATCTTGTGGAAATGAATGATAATTTTACCACTGGTGAAAGTGAACACCACTTAGTACACAGGCTACATGGATCCGTAGCTCGAAGATGTACAGTATATATAGACCTGTACTATGAAAACACTATATGTAGATGTATAGACCATCAGAAATTTTAAAATGATATCTGATTCCTGGTGAGTGCAGCTTTTAGATTTAACGGTTGTTACAAGGTTAACTTGGTGTGTATACACTAGATTTGGAAAGGTTAGAAGATGTTGCATCTAAGGCAAAATTGTACAGGGTACTTATTGTAGTACATTATCTATGCGCGTGTTAATGAAATTAAACATATACAATTTCCTTTCTGACGGTTTTGAAATAAAGACTATGATTGAGAACGTTGCCATATTTTTTCCCCACCGAATGTGAACTTTAAGCAAGCTGTCCCCCCTATATTATAGGCTTCAAAACCGGGTCCGAGTTTGTTTATGCAGTTGATTGTGTTTCGTTTTTAAAGTAACAAACCTGTATTCCAGTTTCTACCAGAATTATATTGTAGTGCCATTTTATCGTACGAACGTATTTATGAAGTGATTCTTCTCGTCGGAGAATGGTGCATTCAGCTGTTAATTTCATAACAACAGTTCTTCTCGGTTCTTACATGCAAAGTATAAAGCATAGGTCGTTGTTTACTTCTACTATGATATTGTGTGTAGGCGAGGCGTTACAGGTGTGTAGACTTCATTTGAAAAACGATATCCTCTCTAAATTCCTTTCCGTTTTCACACCGTGCTATGGCGGGGAATCTAATTCCTTGACAAACAGAAATCTATATACGAGTAGTCCAGTTGTAAATAAGTTGGGATTACCAAAAGAGTCGCCGTGGAATAGCAGCATGTGTTTTCATTCTCTTCATTACTATTAGCCTGGTGGTGGTATTGATCAAATAAACTCCTTAAACTGTAAAGCGAACGTACATGTGTTTACTTTCACATATAGGCAGACGGGACAATTTATTTGGGAGTTTATTTACTCATCACAAAATCGAATGAGAAGGAAAGGGAAAACAAAATGGGGATAGTCAGATAGTATCGTCCAAGAATGAATGGACACAATGGATTGGAAACAAAGAGACCGAGGGATGTATTATGTAACCAACCAGTTGCCAATATATCTATATGGATATGCAGCTGTTCTTTTCATTGCATTACCACAAATTGCGGGTTGACAGAAATTGTTTGCAACTATAATTAGCCTTGAAACAGTACTTTTCGTGTGTGTGTGTGTGCGTGTTTGGGTGTGTGCGTGTGTGTCTAGTATAGGCCTATATAGTAGTCTAGTCAAATTGGAAGTAGTTTACTCTTTGCCTGTACATATGAAGTGTAAAGTACAGATCTGAGGATTTTGCGGAGAGCTGTTAAGAACAAATTGAAATTACTTATTTTACTGAAAACAAACATTGTAAAGCGAATCTCATATACAATGGTCATTATTTGAGGTTTTTATTTATAACAACAGCCAACGACTTCCAAAATATTACACATTATTTTCCAGATTGTACTTTATAGAAACGACTGGATTTATCGAAACGATTGGATTATAAGACTACATCGTATCATGATACCTACAAAACACAACGTCACTCAGTAGCTAAGCCTATATCTCTCTGGCACATGTTGTGTATTCGTTCGAACATAGATATAGTAAAACTTCTATGGTGTGAATGTGATAACCGAGTAAAGATTTATTCAAAAGTATATACTCCATGGCATATTAACCTTTAACAATTGGCTACATAGCCTTTGATTTGTAATAGGTTTTTATACACGGTGTATAGCGGAATATCTTTGAAGTTGTTGAGTATGTCTCTCGAGAGTGTTCTGTGGAACGCCGTTTTACCTTGTGCAAGGATGTTTCTTTTAATTTATGTCTCCCTGGGGTTCTTAATGTGTAACAAACACGTCAGTAAATATACATTGATAAACGAAAGAGTTTTGATTTAAGTGTCCATAGGTGAAAGAAAAGTATTATTCTAAATATGATTCATGATATATAATTGATAAGATGTGTTTGCCTTATGTCATGTTCGATGTGTTTCTATGCCTAAAATCCCGTCATGATGCAGGGTCATAGTCACCAATAGTGAAAGTTTCATTTCCAATAGTGGAGATTTTTTTCTTGGGTTTGAAGGGGGGGGGGGGGGGGGTAGGTAGGGGAGCTCTGGCTTACTGTTAACACGGTTTAACCTGTTATGTAAAAAAGTGTCTATGTGGACGAAATGTTATTACTCATATAATTAATAAGATGTGATATCATATTACGCTTTGTTCGATATGGTTCGATATACCAAAATTCCCATAATGACGAGTGGTAGGTGATTGTCCACACTTGTCAAGTTTCATTTCAAATATCGATGAAGCGGAAATGCAAATTTTGGAAAATATCCAACCTGCTCCTTATATGAATTTACATCATTCATGATAAAAAGATATGTCCTTGCCACGAAATGTAGGTTACCGAGCCAAATTAATTAATTACTCACTTATTGAAGTTCCGTTTGGTAAAAAATTATCTGCGACTATGTTAGGTTTAGTTTTATCGTTTTTAAAAAAAAATCGATAGTAGAATTTGGTTAAACTTTTGTCCAAACACAAAAGTTTGCTTTAAGTACTGTTTGTACATATCATGTCGTCTTAATAAAGGAATTTCACAAAAGAAGTTTATTGCTGAATATATATATACTGTTGATGCCATTGTGTGGGATAAAAGGGGATCATATTAGCTTACAATGAGTCATTGTGACGTCATTAAGTATTTGTGAATCAGTCGCTTTGATGACTGGTACCAACTATACAACCATATTTTATACATATGATATAACTCGATATACCATTGAGTTGACATTGGGCTATAGCTCACATGCACGGTTATAAGAAATTTCATATACGAATCAGCTTAACCAGGAATTTATTTAACGATACACACCCAGAACCACAATATTTACTTATTTATGCAAAAACTAACATATTTGTACATCACGTCAAGTTGTATTCCCATATTGGTTCGATCGTAGGTTTTTTTTTATTACTTGGTTCAAAGAGTAACAAATCATTGGTTTATTGTTAGTATAGAAGAAACGCGATTGTTATCATAGTTATAGTTATACTCGCTCGTATTTCAGCGGTTAAACATTTTATTACCTGTTAGCAAGGTTTCTTTCTTTTCTATAAATACTGATTTACATATTTAGCGGTTATAATAATTCAAACGTCGTTTACTTCCTGATATTTTATGACATGTATTACATATGTTCCTTTATCCACAAAGAGATATATAGACCGTTAACACATGGGTTTCTGTACAAACGCTTCAGTATTAAAATACCGTAGAATAGAGCAGCGTATTAGTTGAGGTTAGTTTATATACAACATAGCAAATGTTTACATTAATGTAATAAACAGTTACTTTCGAGATTAATTTCAGTATGTGTTAAACCAAGGTCTCTGTTAGTTTTAATCACCAATTAAAAATTCTTCTATAATGACCTCACTATATACATATTGACTTCCCTCTATAAAGTTTTAACATATTTTCAGTTTCTGTGCCGTAATTCATATTTTTAACTAGACACTAAACTGCTGCAAATTAACGAAAATACCTCTTTCATAAATATCCATCATTCAAGATATTGCTCCAAAATCGATGAGTTTGATGTTCACTTAAACATGAACTGAACATATTTGTTTGCAAATATTAAAAGATGACAAAAAATGATTATGATCATATTTGATCTAGGCCATAGGTCTCTATACAAGAGAATTATATGGCAGTGACGTATCGATCATAGCGAGGATAATCTGCCAAAGTGTGAACTGAAGCGAAAGCAGAGGGCACAAGTCAAATAGTCTGATGGATAGACGACCTAATTGAAACATTGAACGATTAATACAGTGTGAAATAAGACAAAAAGACGCAAATGATACGGGAATATTTATCTAAATCTACACTATGAAGAAACATGTAAAGACGTCAAGAATCACGTGGGGACCAAGTTAAAATGACGTCACCGCCCCCCCCCCCCCCCCCCTCCTCACGTAGCACTCTTTATATATCCCATATTTTGCCGGCCCCCTTCCATGTTTCTTGGATCGGTAAATTTCGCCCCTGATCAACTCTCTCCACCAGGTCGGTAAACATGCGTGCAGGAGATATTACAGCCTACTATAATAAATTCTTTATTGTATTACAAGTAATATAGTAAAGAAAACAAGTTGGATACGGGGTTAGAGACAATCAAACTTGAGGGATTTCCGTTTCCATGTTTCCATTCACCATTACCTACTGTATATAGAGTAGGGATTACCCCCAAGATACCAATAAACTGACATTTAATAATTCAGGCATGAGTAATCGAATATTCTCACCATAGTAGACAATGAGTCATAGTTATGCTACAGGCCAATGGCCATGACAACATAATGTGACCGTGACAATAAAGCACTAATAGGCTTACACATTATTACGTAATCAACTTCATTTTATGTAAATGTTTCTTCCCATTTTCCAAATCTACTTTGTAAATCACCGGCGAAGACCAATTTGAAGACCAAAAAGACAAAATACTTTCATGTCTGCAGATTCTCAATGAAAAGTTACGTCATTTATGGAACAATTAACAATAGGCTATATAGAGCTATTGTTTTCCATGTGCTTATGGCTAATAATATCACAGTTGGCTTAATTGAAATAAAAGTGCGGGTTATTACATACGCATAACTGTTTAAAATTCATTTCAAAATTCTGTTCTTCAAAAAAATAAAATCTCGGCTTTTTGGAAGTACCCTTATAGTCCGCACATTTAGTTTAATCTACTTTTTAAGGAAGTTTTAAGGAACCGGTCGAAGCCCTTTAGTATATGATGATGCAGCATTTTATTGCAGGTTGTACTAAGATATTATTTACCAATTAATGCCTTCATTTGCACTTCGCTTTGTTTATCCTCTCTGTCGTTATAACAACAACGTCGTGTTAACTGTTAACTAACATTCTCGGAATAAACTTATGAACAATAACCTGTAAAAAAATCCGTCTTTTTATAAGTCTTGAATCATTTCCACTTCTTATTGTCATGAAATTAGTCAGTGCTTCCTTGAACTCAGCAGGGCGCAAAATGTGACGTACAATTGGACATGAGTGCGTATACCACTCGGCCACGGTGGTTCTCATTGACAGATATAACGATAACATTTACACCCCTATAGGTCTGTGACACGAAGGTCCAGAGTTCTGTTCCGAATTTCACCTGATAGGTCCCCAAAGGACGGAAACGTTCGTGAAGAGGAATTACTATTTTTATTATTATATTACTGTTGGTGTGTAGATCTTTATTAATTTTGCGCTTTAAACACAAATTTTACTACATGCAATGTCAAAGCCATATTTCAGACGGTAAAATGAGTCGACGTATAAGGATATACCATCTGCGACATGATGGAACCTGTGCAAATATTCATGTACATTTTCGTGTTTCGTTTTGCGTAATGTCATTGTGTAATATTGGTGGGGTTTCCGGTATATGCTGGCCGCAAGGAAACATGGTTTTACGCATTAACACGCAGAGGAAGTTGACGAAATAAAGTGCATTACAGGGGTCATCAAGGAGTTATAGTATAGTTCCAATTAATAAAGTCTGTATTTTCTCCTTTTTGTGGTACCATATATTCGACCAGTGAAGGGCAAAATAATTGAAATGAAAATCTAAATTATATTGCAAATTTGGTCAACCAAAAAGACACCAGGAATTAATGATGACAAATTATGGGAATAAACTTTAAAGTAAGTTGCAATTTAATGAAAATGAAACATTGTATAAAGTTCTGTTTTACATCCATGGTTAGACTGATGGCTAAATCATAATATGAAAATGGTGCAGTCAAGGCAGAATACCACAAATAAAAACTTAATGCAAGAAGCAACTAGATAGTTTAGCGGAATAGCTCAATAGTCCTTACTCACCCCCCCCCCCCCCCCTCAGGCCAACATATGCACAAACACACGCCTCAAATTGTCCATACCTGTGTACCATCCGTCGTATTAACAGTTATGCAATTCGAGCAATGTGACAAAGGTATGTCTCAGATGAATTATATAGCCCACATTAGTCTGGACATCAATTGGCTCTCAAGGCAGCGTGGTAGAATACCAATTTTACTGGTTGCTTCCTATATATCGCCAGATTACGACCGGATATTAAGGAAGACCAAATTAGGTGATTAAATGTCACAACTTGTAAAAATAGTAGTCTATAAAAGATTGAGTGTTTATCTATAACTTACCAGATTCGACCAGTTTAGCCAATTCGAGGAACAATATAGACACTAGTAATAGCCTATATTATAAGCTGACGGTATACGCAAAGTATTGGGCGCGACACAAAAGTGGGTGCTGGGGGAAATCGTTCGGTGGGTTGCAGGCTTTTTTCAAGACGCATATAAGGATATTTACCTACAGTTTTGGACTCTTTTTTCAGCATGCGTACGAACACCGATTATGATTGGTGGGTATTTGGTATATCGTGACTCAGTCCTTATGAAAGATCCTGAAAGGTCTTAGCCTCGTGGGCCTAAACGTTTGAAGATATTCTGCTATGTTGGTAACATATATACCGGTTGGGTAAATCTGACTTCGCCACAGGCTCCAACATTATCACAAGTTCACAACCGAGCTTGTCGCACGTAAACCACAATAATATTTTAGCGCATTAGGAAGGATTAAGTTGGATTGTGAAGACTGACTACTTTAGAGTCAAGTTGTCAGACTTTCATTACTATGCGTCCTCGTCGAACGAGGTCAAAATCGTTTCCAAAAGAGGAAACAACAACGTGCACATGGTTACTATAATTACAATATTTTGATGGAAGCCTCATGTGTAAGGTCAAATGATTCTAACAGCTGCTTACGGACGGATTAAGGTCACCATAGATCTATAGAGTATATATTAAACCAATCACTCGTCAATGCGGGGCTGTTTTATGTAATTAAATAAGAAACTATCACTTTTGCCTTATCATTCCATTGGATCTGCGCGGCCATAGGCATACTATTTATTAGGGCCTATACGATAGAAAAAAAAATTCGTCTTTAGTCAATGACTTTTTTTTTAGATGATCGCTAAATCAATGACAAATTAAAGGTAATCAGCAGTGCCCCAAAATTTGCTAGAAAGTTTAATAATGGTCACTATGCTCCAACTTCTACAGGCATTTTGTTATTCCCTTAAGGCATATATTTCCCTTGATTACTGAGGAAACGGCCTTGTGTAATGTCTAAGCCTAAATACCAGAATCAGAACCAAACAAAACAACCAGGATATTGCTATTTTTAAAACCTTTAGCTGTCATAAGCTTGCTAACATTGGGGTCAATATCAGTGACCTCTAAGTGCATGTCAAAGGTCATCAGTATTGCCCCAAAGTCCCAAAAGATTCGTATGTTTTGAAAATGACAATATTTTCCGAATGACTGACCTGTAGATTCGTAGTACCTATAGGCCTATATATTAAAAAAATAACAAAAAATGAAAGAAGAAAGAGTCACTATCAAATCATGATCGTGTTTGAACAGTTTTGCTTACTTTTTACCTTCAAAGCATATTTTGGGGCAAAATTGCGGAGTTTAGGTTTGAACAATCATATAATAGTGTTCGTCTATCGTTCGCGCAGTCTAATTTTCTTTTAAATGTTTCCGTAAAACGTAAGCTGTTTAAACTATACTTTCGAATACCGATCAGTGCATGCATATTTATATAGAGAATGTGCTCGGTAACGAAGTTGCCTGTAAAAGCCTACTGCAGGTTTCGATATAGTTTGCATGCAAAGTGGGTCCGAAAAACCGTGGTTCCTTGACCCACGAAATCATTTTCAGACGAAGAAAGAAAGAAGCAAAGATTGGCACGGCAAAATCCATTTTTTTTTTCAATTATAAATTTGCCAGGAAACGATTTATGATGAAAGCGATTCGTTCAATCCCGAAGGTAAATAGATGAAATTAATGATCCACAAAAGTTGGCGGAATTCATTAATAACTGTAAACATTGGTCATTTAAAACTATTTGTATGGAAGAAATTTGAGGAATAATTGCAAGTTTGTGTTCTAAGCTTTTGTATAGCGAATAGGGTAACGGTAAACCCACCAAACAGGAATAAAACAGTGACTATTGTTTTAACTTGAGTTTCATCATGGACCTTCATCATCGAATCTTGTTGATGTGTAGACTTCAAGGAACCTCCTTGGTTTAACAACGTGATTCAACAAAGGCTGGCATCACATGGGTTAATCAATTTTCTCGTAAATTGAGTCGACAACAATGTGTCAGACGGAAGTACTTGGAGTCTCGATTGTCTCAGACCTGCCTTATCCAGCGGTTTGTAAACAGGCCTATCGGCGGTTTCCTCGCAGGTCTTATCACAACAAACTAATTCCAAGTTCGGTGAACTTGACAAAATGCGTTATAGTCAGAGTTATTACAATGGACTGTGTACCTAGGTGTGAGACTACAGCAATTAGTCCACATTTTGAAAAGTTCTATCAATGTAGGTAAGCTATAGTTTGTGGAGTAACGTCACTATTGCTTTTGTGCCCTGCATTCAGCGTACATGATCAGACATATATGTTTAATTCGTAAATGTCTATACGAGACTACGAGTGGGCTTGTTTCATATGCCATTGCCCCACTGAGCGCTTAGTATGGTTAGGCCTGTATACCAACGAATTTTAGATTACACAAGAATTCCACGTTAGTCTTTTTCCTCACTGTATGTTCACTTTATTTGTTTGTTTTATCCATATATTTACATACATTTGAAAGACAATTATCTTGGTCATCATTGAGAACAAATCAACTGACACGATCTTAACATTGACCTTGATCTTATTTGTCATGTTTCAGTTAAATCCGTTCTGGTTGATGTTACACACAGCCCTTTAGCGTTTTCCAACATCATGGCCGTCACCGTCCACATTTTCGTGTGCTTTGCGTTGTTTTGGATCACATTCTGTATTCTTCCTTCAAGTACAGCAGGCGTAGGATCAACTGGTAAGACATTATATTTCCATTGCGTACCGTAGGCATATGTATTTCCGCTACATTGGTTTTAAGCGCAAATGTTGATCAAGAGAGAGTAGCTTGTTCTGTTTATTTAGGCTTATGCTAACTTGTAGTGCGCGCGTACGCAATCTTTGGCGAAGTTTGCAGACTATCACATTTGACCACATAATATTACAGTAAGTGGTACAACTACTAATATAGTAAAACTAGCAGTGGTAGCCAGTAAAGCAATCACATTTCAAGTTTGATTAGTGGTCATAGCTCAACAAGCTCATCTGATCGTTCAGATTCATCAATCGTTTGATACACATGAATATCTACGAGTGTACCATGATGGTTCGATGTAAAACGCCCAATGTTGCGATATGTTGAGTCTCGTCTAGGCCGGACTTGGAGAAACATAGCGTAACTGATAGTCCTAATGTACAGTAGTAACGTTAGTTAGGGCTGTCTTAAAATTAAGCATAGGAATTAGGATAGGTTACGAAATAAGTTTAGATTATACCCTAGCCAAGACCAAATGGATTTCTTAATCAATGTACTTTACTTTCACAGAAGCGAACTTCAAACTGATAAAATTTGTATTAAATAATTACGTATTTTTGTCATAAATTAATGATTGCAAGAAACTAAGATTCATTTGTCCTGGTGCAACTAATTTTGTGGAAGTCTACAACTAATTGTGAGTGACAGTTGTCTCTCCTTGCAAATTAGAAGGTCTATCCCTCTCACACATTCCAAATATTTTTGGTAAATTGTGTAACATATAGTTTTGAATGGACTATCATACAAAGTTAATTCATTACGTGAAAAATAACAGTGGTACCTGTGAGTCAATGTTTACAAAACAAGAACATATGACCAGCTCTGATTAACATTGTCAAAGGATTTCAGCGACTACCTTTGACAATATTGACAGGACCATGATAACAGACCTTCCACTTTAATGAATTACAGTACCCGATTATGAATCCTGTTTGTGAACTCTATCTGACCTTTTCCCTAATCAATGGCTGTTTAGCTTCATTTAATAATCATTTTAATCTATATGCCACAAGTCATTGCTACCATCTTCGCCAGGACCATATTTAATATTTGTCTTTGTAGACCAGAGTTCAGGAGCCTGTGCAAGTCAACCATGTGAAAATGATGGAAACTGCATAGAGGTTAATGCTGCTTTCATCTGTGTTTGCCCAGACGGTTTCAATGGACTGAGGTGTGAGAACAATGTGTCTAGGCCTAAATCAGGTAATTATAACATGCATTTTCATTCTGGCAAAGTGATCAGTTACATTGATAGCTAAATGAATTATTCATTGGTGATGTATGAGTATATTTGAATATTTTATAGTTCAGTAACACGAAGCACTGTGTTGGGACAATACTGTACTTCTTATGTAAAGGTTAAGAACTTGTACTTTAAACAGTATGAGCAGTATTCATACTGTTTCTATTAGATTAAGGTTAGGAAATGTGCTTTAGGCCATGATATAAGAAGCCAGTATACTAGTGGCACTAGCATTAGAAACTTTTCCCAACTGGCTGACAACAAAAATTGCATTTAAACATGGAGAGATATTTTCTGCAGAAGAAAATAAATGTGACAAGCTTGCCAGGTATGGCAATCAACCAATGCTGTAACTATACCCATAAAACCAACCAGGTTTGGACATATTTAAACAAACATAAGTCAATATCAGTTCACTCCTAGTCAAATATTTTACAAAAAGAATTTTGGTGTTGAAGTAAGTGATATTAGAGTACTGCAGTCTGCTATACAGTATCCCTGCAAGACTACAGAATCAGGTACAGTTCAATAGGAAGAGTGAGCAAGACTGCCCGTTATGTTTTACACAATGCGAGTATTATAACCTACAATTAACTGAGCCATTCATGACATAGTCATCCCTGCCAAAAAAAATTAAAACAATAACATAATATTTCATATAGGAAGATTTTTTCTCACAGTGATAGAACAGTGGCTTCAGGCAGTGATGCAACTCAAATTAGGAAACTTACTGGCATTGACTGGCTTGAGATTTAAAGAAAAAGTCCTGAACTCATTGCTCACTTTTTGCTTGCTGCCCACCAGAATTTGTTCAACCCACTGTGAAAACAAATTTATCTTTTGTCGCCACCCACTGGTACTTGCTTTAGGATTATATTGATTGTTTGTGTGAATAAAGTATTTCAACAAAGCATTTGTCTGGCCAACCGACTACACACCTAGACCAAAGGATTGCAACAATAGAGAATTTATGCAAAGGGCTTATTCAATTCAGCAGGGGCTTTAAGCAGCTACCTTTCTTGGTAAGGGTCAAAGCTTGTAAAAAAAAATGAAAATATTTCTTAATTGTTAGGAGTCATGTACCAAAAGTGAAAATTCTGCATTGCATATTTCATTTTCTACAAATTATCCACAATTTAAATGTAGTTAAAATTTAATTCAATGTATGTGTCAAGCTGTGTGTCAAAAAGTTACACATTCATAATTTCTCTTAACAACCTTTCCATTCAAGTGTTTTTCATTAGTTTCTTTTGTTTTACATTTTTTTTTTAATTCATGAAGTATTAGTTAAGTCCTGATATCAGAGATGCCAGTTTTCTAAAAACAATTCAGAAACCCCTCTTTTTTATTTCACCTTTTATCTAGTTAGCTCCAATCTTGATACCAAGGTCTCACATCAATTCCTTTGTATTTTACTATTTTTTTATCAAGAAATTCTGAAGTCTAACTTTTAAACAAAGCAAACCAGTATAAAAAAAGTTCTTAACACAATAGGATTCATATTCTCTGGCTTTGTCCTCATATCGATCTCCAGTGATCGCACAAAAAAAAAAAAAAAATGTAAAATATCACACAACCACTGTTCTTTACACCACTGCAGAAGAGCAATTACCCTTAACACTGTAAGTACGAAGCATATTGTGGAATCGTGCACCAACGCACAATTGGAAATGTTCATTATCTACCAGAATCGACAGAAAAGATGAAATTGAAAAGGAAGCGGTGAAAGAAACATTCAAATGAGCTGGCCATAGCAAAGACAATAACAACAATTTTAAACTCATATGTCATCAGATAAATAAGTCTGGCAGGTATAGCCCAGACTACAGGATTTTACAAGTTTTAAGAATATTATAATTTTTATTTTTATTGATGTTAATCACATAATAGTTTCAATTTTCATAAGTTTCAAAAATATTTTTATCGTAAAGAATTGTTTGATGTGAAATTCATCTCAAAAGTCAAGCTGATGATACTGCCCTGTGTATTGCAGTACTTAACTAAATCAAAAGAAAAGTACTTACTTTAAAGCAAAAATAGATGAGGTTTTAATGAGGTTTTTTAATCCAATTGGATAGATTTTGAAGCTCAACCTTTAAGGTTTGGGTACATTTTTTCTTATTGCTTCTTATCTAGTGAGATCTGTGTGCAATGGCTGGGGAGATTTCCCCAGTCCGGGAAACGTTCAGTTGGGAATTTTTCAAAATCCCAAAGTATTTACTCGTACAACCTTGCGTTTATACCTAATTTCAATTCGGAATATGCCCCATCATTCACCATTTGATGTCTAGGCTTCAAATTTTGATTGCAGAAGGGACTCCCAGACCCGCATGCATTCATGTAGTGTTCAAAGAACCCAAAGCTCTACACCCCTCTTAAATGTAAAATTTTTGATCTTACTACAGCTTGTCCATAAAGGTTCAAGTCCCTACAAAAGTCAGTGGAGAAATATTGGAATTTGCTCTCTCCCTCCCTCCCCCTCCCCCTGCTTTCCAACACTAACTTTGAAATCCTATGCACGTCACCGGAGTTACCGTTTATTTTGTGTAATGTTAAAACGTGTCTAATCTTGGTTTTCTTCCAGAAGCTGATGCTTGTACAAGTAACCCTTGTAATGCTGGGATCTGTGTCAGCAGTGGTCTCGATCGGTACACGTGTATGTGTACAGTCGGCTGGGAAGGTGAAAACTGCGAACGCGATGTAGATGAATGCAGGATATCAAACGCAAACTGTGAAACGGACCTGACCTGTGTGAATACAGAGGGAAGTTACACATGTGAAAGTAAGTTGTAGGCTACATATCTATAAAGCTACATCATGTATTGAGCACAGGTGTGTATATATATATAAATGAAAGTCGTAATGAGTTGGAAAATCAAGAACAGTGAAAAAACTTCCAGCCTCCACCAGGATTCGAACCCGGGCCTCCCGCTCTGTATGCGGACACCCTAACCACTAGGCTATGGACGCTGATTGTATGTCCAGAGGTTCTAAACCGGTAAGGAAGGTCGTAATTCCACTGTAGGCGTTTGTCACCTGTAATGAACAATACTAGTTCTATATATATGTGTACAAGATTCAGAAGT
The DNA here is from genome assembly GCA_000934455.1 of Apostichopus parvimensis. NCBI lineage: Eukaryota > Metazoa > Echinodermata > Holothuroidea > Aspidochirotida > Stichopodidae > Apostichopus > Apostichopus parvimensis. Next base: position 56,565 of record KN884283.1, read on the forward strand.
AACTATCAAATGCCCAAAGCAAATATGATGTGGAGCAAAGTATATATATAAATAAAATAAAAAATGTAATAAAACAATCCATTGACTGTTAAAGCTTGATTTTGTATTGAGTATAAATGCTACAACCTTGTGATACAACCCTTACATGGATAAAGGAAATGGAAATACATAATTACGTATCATTCCAGTTTGCCAAATACGAACCAGGAATTATGAAAGTTTTGGCAAACGGTTTGCATTATCAAGGTGGGAAGAAATACTGTGTTGTAAGAACTTATTTATTACCAGCTAATCTAGACTCCATTCAACAGGCCAGTTTTATGTTGATTGCAACCAGAGAACAAAGGATGTACTCAAAAAAATTGCTTTGGGTGTGCTTTTTTCAATTATTGCAGTAATCTGCTTCCATGTGCTTTATCATGTGATATCTATCAACAGAATTAACATGGACATTGTCATAGGACTTGCAACAATGAAGTTTTGTATCTGCCTTGTTTTAAGTAACACATTACAGACCAACTACATGTATGGTTTTGTGTTTAATTACTAAAAGTTACAGGAGAAAAGTATACTTTCCTTTAATTAGTTGCAGATGGTTTTTTTTTACCTTTTTCTTTCCCTATATTCTTCTTCTTATTCCGGTATGTTTTTCTCATGGTCATTAATATTCATAAACAGCCTTTTCATTTTTGTGGTGTCCATCATGTGTTACACTTACTGTAAATTTGTGAACACTGTATAAGACCAAACAACTTGTATCGAATTTTGTGTACATGTGAACCAAAAAAAAAACTTGTATTGAATTGAATAGTAAGTAGTTAAGCAAGTGGTTGAAACTGCACATATCTCTAAAATTGAAGGGTATGTAATTCATAATGCATAAAAACCTACAAGGCTAGGTCAGAAGGACACAGACTTACACCTCAGTGCACAAAACTATAAAAGCATTCAAAGTGGGCAAAATTTTGTATTAAATGTTTTATTTCAATCAAGAGAATTTATCGTCACAGTTTGCTGTCCTCACTTTTCGGTCCAAATTTGTTAACAAAACTGTCTTGGTACCCAACGGTTGAATGATTTCTAAGATGACATACATTGCCTTGGTAACTTAATTAGGCTCAAGTAATGAATGAATCCTCTTGCCCTTATTTTAAATGATGCATGAAGCTTTGCTGTGTTACATTAATTACAGAATATCTTTGATGAATCTTTCCGCTAGATTTAACATGCAAAGATAATCCATGTCGAAACGGCGGGTTGTGTCATCAGCCGATCGGATCTTACCCACGATGCCTCTGTTCGGAGGGGTTCACTGGGTTACACTGTGATATGGAAATAATCGGTGAGTCATACTCAATTTTTTTTAAAATTTTCCTTTCATGTCCCGATGAAGTCTTGCTGTATGTTCCAACGATGTGTCGGTAAAAATAAAAATATGTTTACTTTTAATTATTAACCGACTCATCATCTTCAAAGTTTTTTTTACAATATGAGAGCCATTAAGCAGTATAAATACGTGTCATGATTTATCCCACCCATTTTGCCAAAATGCTAAGACACCCCCTAAGAGTTCGTTTCAGTTTGTTCCCACTGGGGCATTCTACGAGCGATCGACTCTAGCCAAGTAAATAACCGGCTATGAACTCTACTCGGTCCTGCAGCATAGAGTGAATGGGTTGTTACCCTGCCACTTGAATGAACAAGGGATGTATAAATCTTTCCTTCTTATTATTAGACACAACGTCACCGGAACCTGATGTTGGAATATGTGACAGGGAGCCCTGTCAGAACCAAGGAGAGTGTACCCCGTCGACATCGAGTCCGTCCGGATTCATCTGCCGATGTTTCAGCGGCTTTTCTGGAGCCCTATGTGACGTCCCTCTTCACGGTAAGAGTTTTTAAATCTTCTTCCCCATGGAAACATTAATTAGAACGTTAATTAACTTCTAGTTAGTCCAGTTAAGTCCAGTTCTCTAAAGTTTTTGAGATGTATCTGAAGCTTTTGTCATCACTTAATGACATATTCAAACCAAAACTAAATAAATAATCTCAATCACCAGTGGTGAATATTTGAAAGGAACAATAGAGCTATCTGTGATTAATAAAAATTTAAAAAAAGGAGGGGGTGAGAACCTCAGTTTTTTTCTCATGTCTTGTCTCACAAGGATAATCTACATGGAAATAAATTTGCGCTGCAGATTTTTTTTGTTTTGATAGATACTTTGCTGCAATTTGGTATTCAGATGTACCAAGTATTACTGAAACTGTAATTGCAAGCTGTTCAAATAAGACATTTATGGTGTCTTAAACCATCGGAGATAAAATCAAATAAATTTGGCTTTGCATTTGACATATTTGTTGCTCAGAGAGGTTTGTTAAATAAAACATTAAAGGAGAGCGAACCCAACTATAGTCTTTACCTTATATGTTAGAGATCTTTGTGACAAGTAACTTCACTAAACATCTAAGGAAAAAATAAATCATACATTGGCCAACTTGCCAATTCCACACGAACATCAATTCAAAAGACCGTAAGAGTATAGTTTTCATTTGACTTTATGAACAAAACTGGAGTTGGCAATAAATTGACAAGCTTCATTGTACATGAAGAATACATCGTCGCAAAATTTTAAGATATCAACACAGAATGCTGCTTTAAGTCTCGAATCATGTCAAGAAATGTGTCTCCTACTCTGGTGAGTTAAATCTAATACTATCAAACATTTAAAATCGATAATCCACCTAAACATAGTTCTTGAATGTTTTATGAAATTACATAAAAAAAATATAGCTTCTGGGAGGGTTATTTTACATTGGAGCCAAAGAGAGAGAGAGGTCAATATTTTTTGAACATATTTACTTTTTGAACATTACTGTTTGTTCTTGGTTTTAATGTAATTATAGGATATGTTCTGCTTCTATGAGATTTATCCAATTTTTATTTCTTTGTGAATGGATTAATTGCTACTAAGAATCATCATTGTTTCATGCCAATCAGTGATTGATGACACTCCTCTGAGGTAACGACAGCTTATAAATCATCTGCTGCTGTCATGTTCACTCCCAGTGCTAATGCATCCAATTCCTGCTTTCATCTCAGAACGATATCTGAGATGAATTTTACATCTTGTAACAATAATCAGCAATCTACACTCGAATCTGGTGGTTGATAGATTGAAGCAGTATATAAATGTAAATAGAAAAAATATTGTCTGTTTGTGTGGGATAGAGTAGTATAGGAAATATTTAAAGTTCAACAGAATTTGAATGAAACAAAATATTCTGGAAAATTTGTTCTATTTTTTGTTGTTTCCTTTAATAGCCCCAAAAAGAAGAGAATTCTATAAATATATTGTGCTTAATTATTTAATTTTTTCTTTTTTAACATTGATTGATGGATTGACTGATTGATATATCTGCTGATTGATTGACTGAAGAATTAAGCACTTTCAGCATGAATTGGAAGGAAATATTTTTTTCCAAATTTGCAACAGAATTCGATTGAAGTACAATGAAACGAAATATTAAAATATTAAAATGTTAAAAAAACAAGTAAAATATCTGGAAATTTTGTTATTTGTTTTTGTTTGCTCTAAGAGAACTCTGGAAAGAATATATCGTGCCGGACATCTTACGAAGGGTGGGTGGGGTTGGGGGGGGGAGGTAGGAATGGTAGAGATGGTATGATGTGGCAACAGATCTTTCATGTCTGAAGTTTAACTTTGAGAGAATTCTATAAATATATTGTGCTTAAATATTTATAGCTCTTTTTTTGTACATTGATTGATGGATTGACTGATTGGTATATATCTGCTGATTGATTGATTGAAGAATTAAGCACTTTCAGCATGAATTGGAAGGAAATAGTTTTTCCAAATTTGGAACAGAATTCAAGGAAACAAAATATTCAAATATTAAAAGGATCAAGAAACAAGTAAACTAACTGGAAAATTTGTTTTTTTGTTTTGCTCTAAATAGAAAAGATTCATAGAACTCTGGAAAAATTTATCTAAGGGAGGGTTGGGGGAGGGGGGAGGTAGGAATGGTGGAGATGGTATGATGTGGCAGCAGATCTTTCATGTCTAAATTTTAACTTTGAGAGATTTCTACTAGAATAGTTGATTACTTTTGGAAGGAGTCATTTAAAACCCACAAATGAGCCACCTGCTCTTGACTTTTTCACAGGTATACTCAGGGAGAGTAAATATCTCAAAATTAGTCACCCTTATGTTCCAATTAAGGCAGTTATGGATATGCAGTCTCACTAACTTTATTCATGTTGTGAGCAGCTTAATGAGCAGGTTAATGTTCATAAATTTTTCACTGCTTTCCTATATAAAATGCAATGGCAATGTCACTAATATGCTTGGCTTGGGAATGTTTTCTTCCAGATAAATGCAGAACTTTATAAGACCCAAATTTTGTAATTTTTCCATGTGGTCCAATATAGTTGATATGTATTTCTTCACTGACTTTGTCCATAATAAGTTTCGAGAAAGGAGTTTTTTTGAGTCAATTTCAAAAATTTTCTTCAATGGTTTCAATCCCAAGACAACGAAGGTAATTGGCTTGGCTAGGCATGTATCGTGCAGATAATGAAGGAAAAGTTAAATATTCTTTTTAATTTTCCCTTTGGCATTTCTAAATGATGTTTATAATAATTTCAACAAGACTCTGAGCGAAGAATTATCTTAGGATCAGATTTGTTAACAACCTTTGTATTAACCTCCTTTTACTAAGCACTTCTCTAGGAGGGTGTTCTTGTTGTCCATTATAATTTTGTGTAATACTGGGTAGGTTAGGCAAATTCTTAGAGAAAAACAATTGCAAAACTTCTGTTGTGCAGTCTAAAATTCAGTCTATTATTACAAGCAAAATTCATTAACCTCAAAAACTGTTGTTACACCATAATTATGAGCAATACATTAATATTAACTGACAGTTAATATACAATTTAATTAAATTTTCAACGCTTTTAAATAGAGTCTGGTTAATTCCTAAACAAATAGACCTCCATGGCAACAGATGAACACCTTAAAGTTGTCACAGCCGTTTTTCGCTGCCACTACAATACAAGGAGGCATGACAGTATAATTAGAAACTAACGGTCTATACCAGCATAAAACTTTCTCTCACTGCCAGGACTTGTGGTTTCTGGTGCTGTTCGTTTCTAATCATGATTAAAATCAGTTAATTAAGCTGTCGGCCCCTGTAAGGCTTTTTGCTGGTGTTTGACTATTGTTTAGCCAGAAATATAAATGATATAAAGATAAGTCTTCCAGTTTTGTTTTTCTCTGATTCTATTGTTGGTATCAGTGTGGTGTTAGCTGAGTGGGCTACATCAATGGTGGCTTCATAATAGTGTTGCCATAATAGTCTCTGCCATTCTGTGGAACTCGTCAACTGAAAGATATAAAAGTTACTTTGTGAATGGATCCCTTGTTTACTCAAGAGGTCGTCCGGTTGTTATCCATAACAAAGTATTAGCAGCCTTTATTATTGTACAATATATAGATAGTACTGTTGCAGAATATTTTAAAACATTTCTCCTAATTTTGTAGAATTTTGTTATGCTTATGCCTGTCTGTAATGGACTGTTAAAATCTGTTGAAGATTGACCCAATAAATTTTATGAGCTATTGAGCCTTTGTCTTGGGTAAACTACTGCTAAAATCTCTAAACATCTCAGCCAGTTTGACCATATTTAGTGGATATGCAAATGAAAATGTATATTCTCTAGTTGTGTGCATAACTTTGACTATATTAAAATTATACCCCTGGACCCCTATCACTCCCTGTCATTTCCTCTCCCCCATATTCCCCTCCCCTCATTGTCCCCTTCTCCGCATCCTGAAACAACGTATTCTACCAATTTTTATCTTGTAAATAAAGTATTTGTATTAATATTTTTTGCATACATATTCAAAGAAAATATCTTTTCACATTGTGTTTATTATCTGCTGACTTCTACTAAAAGATTTAACTGCATAACAAAGACTGTTACAGATGAGTTTATTTCTTCAGCAAGATAGTTAAACAATTTTCTGAGAGGTTTTTTTTATTTGTATGTAGATCTTTTGAGAAATCATTTGGGATTAAAGAAAATCAATACTTTAAAATTGCTTCAAGTTGTATTACCACTCTAGGGAGTAAGGAAAAGAGAGGGAAATGGAGATGAATAAAGAAATAGAAACATAGAACATAAACAAAAACTAAAGATAAGCAAAAAAAAGCTATAAAACTATTATGTTACATGACTGTAAGGTACGTGAATAATCCCAGGGTACATTATTAAAAGTTATCATGAAGATTTGTAATGTCACACATTTTGAACGATCATTGCCGACTTTGCGGGATGTTACTTTATCAAACGACCGTTTCTCTGGCCTCGATGGAGGAGGCATGAATAATATAATAATAGTCTATCAGAATGTAAAATGTTACACAAATTGAGTCAACAACAGTTTTATTTCAATACAAGACGTTAACCTTTTTTTTTTTTTACTGTTTTCAGTGTCAATATTGACACGCAATGACTAAATATTAGCATTTATGCAGGTCAGATAGGAAATGACAACATGGTCTGCAAAAATGATTAGCACTGATATTAAATTCTGTTATCTCCAGTTAAACCAAACTGTTGAAATGTTTGCTCCATGATTTTTATCTCTCTTTCCTGCAAACTTCTACTGTACGAGGTTATCTTTTCTGTACCTTGACTATGCCTACGATATTAAAGGTGTCTGGATTAGATTTTAATGCAAGCCGTAGGCTATATGTTTTAATAATTCACTGCTGCAGGGTCTGAACCCCCAAAACAAGGAAAAAGATCACAAGTTACGGATATGACCCTTAATGATATAGCTATCAACTGTAGTTTTGCGTAGGATGGAATAGCTAAAGGATGGCCTCATAGTGGGATGTGATGTGGCTAGTCTCTTTGCCACTGGTACAGATTAGGGATGAGAAGGAAAGATGTGGTGGGGATATAGACAAGGGGAAGGACATTGAAGCAGTAGACTTTGTGAAGAGTACCACAAAATGCAGTTTGCCATTGGTGCTGTTGATTACTAGATGGTCCTGGACTTATTGTTAATATGCATGATCTGGTCAATTCATTTTATTTTATGTTTGATTAATGGCAGGAGAGGTTAATGCTATTTTAAAGGGAGTGAAGACTCGAGCACAAAGAAACGTCTGATGCTGGTAATCTGACCTAGTTTCGAATGGGGTATAACAGAAGTGTTTGACACCACCATCGATCCCAGAAAATACACACACAGCTTGCTATCGACACTAGTGTACAGTCAATACATGCAGCTATGGTCAATACCCACAACACAGTGTACATAGCAGCGATGGACATCTCAGGTCTAGATAAAAGATAACAAGGTATCACGTTTCATTACTGTCTGCATTTTGTAGCGACAAGAAAAAACTTCACTTGCAAGCAATGGAAAGCAGAGGGCGGCACACAGTTTGGGGCGAGTCTTCAATGCCTTTAAGTTACCCTGTGACAGGAGTACTAGAACAGGACGTAGGGCTCTTAAGTCTCTTAGGAATGAATCCTGAATCACATCTTCATAGTCTCGTTTTCTTCATTTTCAGTCGTCTGTCTGTACGATGAAGTCACGTATCATGAAGCCGACGTGAGATACGTCGATTGCAACGAATGGTAAGTACTATATATATACGTAATTTGTGAAGAAAGATTGGGAATTTGATGCTCACGTTTCTCAATCACACAGCTGTTGCATTCCATCTATTGTAAGATCTTATTGGATGAAGAAATATAGTGAATGATGATGAAAGCCAATTTACCTGCAAAGGTGTCTTGTGACCAAAAATGATTATGAGAAAAAAAGTAAAGTTTTTTATTTTTTAGACATATTTAGTAAAATGTTATATATAGTTTCTTATTTGAAAAAAAAATTGATGTATCGGTTATTTTGCAGTTTTCACCTCCTTTGGGATACAGAAATTGTTCTTGCTTGAAATTTAAGTGTGTGTGTGTATATCGCCTCTTAGGATGATTCTTGAAGCTAGAATAAACCTTTAATATCACTTTGAGCTTTGTGATGAATTCATTCTGTCATATGGCTTTCAGTGCCAATTTCTTTTAATTATTCGAGAGTTTGAGAGTTCCCAAAGGTGTTTTTCATGACCCGAGTACTCACGAATATTCTCACGAGCCAGAAACCTTCTCTGGAAAGAGTTCTAGCAAAGCATTCACAAAAATCAAGACAAAAATGTGAGGATTCTCTTGGTCTTGTATGACACCTGAGCCCATTTTTTCGGTTTTGTTTTCTTTACTTTTTTTGGTTTTCATCGTTCTGAGTCAGGTTTCACTCCGTAGTTTTTTTTTCTGTTCTCGAAAATATCTGCATCGGAAACAGCAATATTCCTATGTTTTGTATTTTGTAATGTCATTGACTGATTCCGGCAAGCCAATATTATGATGAGATTTCCGTACGGCAATTTTTAAAAAAAAAATTTCGGCGTTAAAAAGAGAGAAACTCCCGAGAGAGAGATTGTTTTTTTGCCATCCATCAATTTGTCAAGAGTCTGGTAAGATCACAACGTTGTCATCTCGGGGAGTCAATCATCTAGAGGACATGTGTGACTAACGCCCCGAAAAATCAATGATGAATCAATGCGGCGTATCAAATTAACGTTTTCCCACCTTCGGTGCGAAAAAAACCCGCTCCTGGGTGCTCCTGCATCTCGTACAGCACTCCTGCTCTACGGCACTCCGGAGGTCACGTCCTGTCGAGGCCGGTAGAGGGGGAGTACCGTAAGAAAAGAGAGAGACCTTGTCCCTGAAGGGGGGGGGGGAATGGTGCTGGGAGCATTCAGAGGATGTCTCTCTCAGGACTGGATTAAAGTAGAAAATGATGAAACTGGATTATGGAAACAAAATATGCCCAGTGAAAGATAAAGATAATTAAAACCTGTCTCTTATTCAGGGCATGAGAGGATAGAGAGACGATGTTTCCTTCGTGGAGGGAAGTCTCGGGGTCGGGGAATTCTTTTAATTAGAATGTTCCGGGAGAAACCAGACAGTTCTTAGAGTTCTTTCATTGCATCGAAATTTAGGCCTCCGGCTAAACACGAGGAGTATATTACTTCTCATGCTTCTCTCGTTTTTTATTTATTCTTGTTCTATCGTTCATGTTTTTTTTTGGGGGGTGGGGGGGTGGTGGGTGTTTTCTATAACTTTTTTGCCCTAAATATATAGTTTTGTCTGTAAGGCATTTTCTTCACAAAATAAATCACAGCAATGCAATTATTATTTTAAGTTTTTAATTTCCTTTTCGAAGGTGATGAATGTTCATTATCATTGAATGGATCTGGGTATTCCTTAATTGTATTGTTTTAAAAAATTATCAAAACTAATAGTATAAATTATTAAAGGTGCTAGTCAATATTGCATGCTGCTTCAAACTTTATGCTCAGAGGCATACACAAAATTGTATCAAATTATTAATGAGGAATGTATTCCACTTTCCCAAGTTTTTATTAAATTCCTGAGAAATCAAGAAAAACAGAGGTAACAGTGTTCCACTTAATTAGTAATTAATTTTTTTAAATTGCATTTTTTTTTTGGGGGGGGGCGGTTCAGTTTATTAAAAGTAAGGAGATAACCACCAAAAAACAACACCAAAATATGGTTTACAAATGTGCTAGATGTCACACTTAATAGATAAAACTGGCAAAATACATTTTGCTTTTAAGATTAGTGTACAGTATTACAGTATTACACCTCATGCTGAATGCACTCACTATATAATAATCTCATTGAAATCATCAATAAAATGAGTATGACTATGATTGATGATCAGCAAAAAATTTCCAAGACTCGAGAAGGAAAGTCAAAACAAGAGTCTGATGCTTGGATAAGTTTATGAAATCAAATTTGACATGTTGTCGAGGAATATACCAGTGCTATAGTCGATCGGATAAAGACAGTGACAATTGACCAATGAAACGTAGCATCTGGTATGTCTCTGTTGCGAACCCTGGCCATCTAAAAGAAAGGTGGGTTTGTAATCCGAGAGAAATCCATGGTGTTCCCAAACCAAAATGGTCGTCCAACTTGTCAAAAAATTAAAAGGGGAAAGAGAAAAGGAGCTTAAAAGTGCAGATTGTATGGACATCTGATGTTATATTTAATGTTATAAGCCATTTGACCTCTCCTTTATTTATCTGTGGGGTTGCTTACAGTAGCAACTTATAAAAATAACTGCCGTTTATAATATTCAGGAATGAGAATAACTGAAGAAACTGAAACAAATTATGACCAATTTTTGTCCGCCTTAAAACTTCTAATTCTGTTCATAGCTGTGTCGAATAAAGATTACACAGTTTGTAAAGGGACAACCATAGAATGGATTTGGTAGATTTTTACTTCCATCCTCTTTTCCTTTTCACAGCCATTGCCAGAAAGGATCCTGGTTTTGCACAAAGAAATTCTGCGGGTAAGCGAACAAGAAGCGTTTTATCATAATTTTACTTCATCAAATAAATCCATTAACTTTGATCAATTTTTTTGCGATATTATTCAACATCATCAAAATTTCTTTCGTACGTTCGTAAGTTGTTTTAGCTCTTATCCTCTTCTAGACCACTCGTGTGACTCCCATAGCCTCTTTTCAAAGTCAACTACTAATTTTGGATATTAAATTTTTTTTTGGTTTTCGCCCCACGGCGTTGGAAACTTGTCAGACGTTTTTCAAACGTGGCCCGAGGAAATTAATTTTGCGGGCATCGGGAAGTTATTCATTTTGTTGTGTTGGTGGACTCGTAGAGAGGAAATCAATGTTTGAAAGATTGCTTTGACAGGCAAAAATTAATGTACTTACGGGAAGTGTGCAAACGGTTTGGGCATTCTCTTACTGGTATTGATCGTTTGGTTGCCGTTACTGGAGTGGAATCCGAGCCATCTGGGAAATGTACTAAGTGTGAGAAAAGCAAGGAAAGGGAGGGAGGGAGGTGGAGCGATTTCAAGAAAGATTCCATTATGTCGTGTCGACATGTTTAAACTGTCAAATAACATAATGATGGAATGTAGTCTATATATTTGTCTAAGCTTTAGTGCCATCTCTGTATTTAAATTAAATTTCTGTGAAACTGGAAGTTTTACAGTGATTGCTCACTGTACCTTAAATGTTTATCTCTTAAAAATTTCCAAAAGCAACAGTTTTTGAAAACAATTTTTTAATATAATAGCTAATTTTTCAGACCTGGGAGGGAGGGGCAGGGGGGCAGGAGGAGGTAGCAGTGAGGAAAGTGTGGAAGTTTCACACATATTATTCCTTTGGTATGTAGTGACAAACAGGAACGTAATCTCCTACTTGTGTGTTTTTGTTTTTGTTTCGTTTTTTCCATTTTAGAAATTAAAATGTCTGAAACGTGGCAAATAAATAAGGAAGCATATAAACAGTCGTAGGAGAGTGAATTTTCCCCCCTCAAATTTCTCATCGAATCTTTTCCTGGTCGTTAGCCCTGATATGATACCCTCTAGTTTGCAAACTGTTACATCATAAACAGTGGAAAGGTTGCAAACTTTTAGCTATCTGTATCAAGATAAAAATAAAAAACAGCCTTTTATTTTTGCTTTTCGGGAGTTTAGTTTACAGTTAGAGGTAGAAAACACGGAACAAATGTGCATTTGTCAGATGACAATCTATTAAAATTTCAGAACTGGTTTCCTCCGCTGACCATTCACGACGGACTTTCTAGAATATTTGGGTCAATAATTCACGTCTTCATTTGCTCTCGCACCAATTAATTTGGGGCTCAATATTTGCGGAGGGTCTCCACGTAACTGTAACTCGTTAGACGAGATATCGATCCAGAACGGTGCATAAGTACATGCGCCGAATAACAGGACGACGAATACATGGCTTGAGGTTAAAAAAAGAAAGAAAAAAGTACAGTTTTTTTGACAACCTAACCTGCAGTGAACTTTTAAGAGTTCTGTTCTACCTTCAGACAGGTATAAGTCATAAGTTCCTGTGGGAATAGCAAATTAAACTGAAACCTAAAATTGGGTTTAGGTGTCTTTGGATGCGTTCACATGCATGCAAGAATTTATCAGGTTACCTGTTTTTATCAGACGGAGGAAACATGCAACCTTCTCAGTTGGAAGGATTTGCATCCATTGACACTATTATAAGTAAAGGGAGAAACTGACAGTGAAATGAATGAAGGCAATTATTCATGACAGTTTTAAACAAAATTCATGCTTTAATTTCCACTGGTTACTTTAAAGCAGCATTTTGCATTTGGTGGCCGTTTTCTACTTTTTTGACATGTCCATCAAGTTTTTTACATATATCAATCACAAAACAGCAAACTAAGATATTAGCCAAGTTTTTCCCTGCCAACAACGTTAATTGGGGAGTAACTAAGGATATTTGCAGATAATGAGAAAAGTGACCACGACAAATTCCACATTTAAAATTAATCGCATACAGTTCCCCCAAACCCACTAGTTTGAATTCAACCAATCAGAGATGCAGGTTTAGTTATGAGCCGTTGCTAAAAATAGATTCAAGACTGTGCGTGGGTACATCCAGGGAGTTGTTATGGAACTCCCTGGTACAACCGCCATATAGACTGTACACAAATCATGCATGATGTTGTATTATGTATTGGTCAATGACGTTCGTAGTGTATAAATATTCATATTATGGGCGAGTATATTGGGATCCCAACGGAAAATATCTTGGAGAAAAACAAAGTTGAAAGTTGCAAATTTTTCAACTTTTATGCCACCATTTGAAGTAAGATTTAAATAGATAAGCTAGTTATGTATGTCGTTATGGCATAGTGGAGTCAGTGAGGTTGAAAAAAATCATAGAAAAGGACGCAAAATGCTGCTTTAAAGGGGTCACCTGTAAGGGTGTACAGGGCATGCAGGACAACCAGAAAAGTACAAACATGGATATACAGATTGGGTTTCGATTGAAATTTGTATGCTATCCCTGTGTATTCCCTGTATTGATTTAATAACATATTGTAAGTTTTGATTTGTCAATTATACGTCATTTTGTGTACTTGGTGATATCATTTCATTGAAGAACTAGAACAGAACCTAGTACATTAATAGGATTCTTGATTCTTCAGATTCGATATCAAGTCATGTATAATTGTATGATACTGCAAATGTAAAATTAGAATTTTGTACCACATTGAGGAGAAGTTATCCTTGAAACTGCAATTAATTTTAATAACGAACATTTTATGCTTTGTTTTAAATTGAATTTAACGAGTAATATTATTCTTATCTAAATATATACTACTTTAATATCCTGGTTTTCTTTTCTTTTCAGGACAATTCACGGCTCCTTCCATTTCATAAATAATTATGAACTGATAGATGACCATGCCGAAGAATTTCAAAGGTGAAGGTTTTATTTTCTCTCTGTAGAAACCAATGTAACCTTTTGTGCACAGAGCTAGAAAAAAAAATATGAAATTTAATAAATGTTTTCTTAATTGGCTAGTGATGTTTTGTTTTTACAAGTTTTCATTAAGTTTTCGGTAGAAGAAATGTTTAACCTATATTTGTAACCGATATACTGGCACTCCAGTAACAGTACTAGTTAACATGATGACTTAGTTTCTCGTTTTGGTAATGCAGGCAGCTTCTGTGTAAAGATCTCCTTAAAACTGATGCCTAAAAGGTCAATATTCGTACAGACCTCTCTTGGTCTAGCGTAGTCAGAGAACCACGTTTAATACCTGCATATATTGCTGTTTTACCAGTCACTTGTATTTTTAAGAGGTATGGAGAAGTTAGATTTGAAATAACTCTGTGTTATAAATGCTAGATTTTTGTATTAAGTGTTTTATGCATACATGTCAAAAGGTTGCAATTATAGAGTATAAACTCCAACTAATTTACGCCTGTAAAGAGGTGAAAATGGTACAACTGTTTTCGGCCTATAGAAAGGTTTGGAATAACAGAAAGTAAAGACAAAAATATTGAATAATTGATTTCCATATCTGCAAAAATCTTGCATTCTTCATTAAAATGTTTGTTAGGAAAACATTTTGTAGCTTATGTACACGGTGGAAATTGAATATTGTGTTTATATAGCAAATCATAAGTGCATAAACATCTGACGATAAAATCGTTTCTGAAAATCCTACTGTAGCAAAATAACTTCTGGTAGCATTAAAACTCCAGGCAGTCATATTTTTTACGCATTTATCTTTGCCTACAACACGCTTAATTTATCTTGAGAAAAGCTTTCCACAAATTATGAATTTGATTTTGCACACAAAGGTGTTTGAGCCCTTGCTACAGAATGCACCCATTATAGATATGGGCGACCAGTATCTCTGACTATTCGAATCTTTTAAGTTCAAAACCATTTCATCTTGCAATTTCTATGCATTTTACATTTGACGAAAAGCAAACCTTTTTGCTCTTTTTAAATCTGCTAGAAAAGTTTGCCACTTTCGAGGACCCCGCACTCGCCAAAGTTTACGTCGTGTATTTCGCCAACTAGCATAACAGATGTGTTTACAATATTTAAGATTCTCGTTAATTGGTATAAAGTACAGGAGCTCACAATGATCGGAAATCGCAAGGAGATATTTGAATTAAACTCTTGCAGGCCGATAACGATCATGATTGTTAATTCTGTTCGCAGGTTGTTACGAGAGGATCTCATCCAGGTTTTTTCAATTCCACAAGAAATGTTAGATGACATAGAGGTAAGTGTGACATGATTTGATTTTTATAGCCAGCTTATGATTCATGTGAATCATCATAATTACTGGAAAATGTTTCACGATGCAGGATCTTGTGGGTTGTTGGTTGTTTAGCGGCAGAAAGGTATTTGATTTGGTGTTTGCTCTTCGTGTGTCACACATATTCGTAGCTATTAAGGGCTTTACTCACACAACGTGGCATGGCAATGTCAACCATTAGTGTATTAGAAGTGATTTTCAGTTAACATTTGCAAAAGCACTTAAAAAAAATGACTTTGTAGAGAGACCTTCAGCGGTGAATTCGTAGAAAGTATTAAAATATGATTCCGTGTAAATGTTAATCTGCATGATAAACATTGACAGAAAAATCAAGTCCTGCATCTGTTGGTATTAGTGGTAGATTGATGTGAATTGCAAATGTAGCTGTCATGTTTGGAAATAATTCAAATGTTGCAGTAGAACCCAAACTTTATCAAGTTTGTCAAATGTGTCAGCACTGAATTCAGTCTGGGAGTTCATAATTTCTTGTAGACACACAGAAATATTTTTCTGTAGTGGATGATGTCAATTTCGATTCTTTATACTGAGGATAATACTACTGAAGAAAAGATTCCACCCGGCTTGAATTTTAAGTATTAAGGTGATCTGTACAACATTCCTTAAACAAAATCAATGTAAGACCACAGCTTTAATTTTTATTATTATTGAATTTGTTGTTGTTATTATTGTTATTTATATTTTTCCTCAAAAAATCTGTGGTGAAAATTAAGCATTTGCATCAAATGAATCTCCAAAGTACCCATCTTTTAAATTATTTTGTTAACCGAGCAATGCAGGAATGAATCAAAATCATTTGATTGATGGTCGTGAAGGAATAGACTCTTAATGATAAGCACACTCCTTGTAAAAGTCCTCAATCAAGGAGATCAAGTACTCTGAAGTATCTAGTGAAGGAGTATCGTCTTGTAGCTGATCGAGTGAAAGTTAAAGATTCAAGGTTGACAGTCTTATATCATCAAGACATCCAAGTGTACACAATTCACACAGTCCCTCTCAGGGCACTACAGTGTGCCATATCAACATGTCCCCCCTCCCCCCACCCCGGGGGACTTCCCAAAGGTTGCAGCCACAAACCAGCAGCAAGTAACTTGTCGTGTTAAATATGACATTAAAGGAGAAATGGGGGAAGGAATTGCTAATTGATTCATGTGAGTAGGGACATCATTAATTTAAAACACAATACGTGAATGGGATATGATTAGTGAACATTGAGTCTAGGTATTCGGTATTCACTCTGAGCATGTGACCTACATTTGTCACTAGGATATCCTGGTTCTAATTTTACAGCAGTCAATTTGGAAATTTAAAGGGGGGGGGGAGGAAGTACATGCTGTTTGTATCTAGTATTTATAGTGTGTATAATATATATTGGTTGATGGGTCTTGCTGTTTGTCTGTATGCATAGTGACGACTGGTTCCCCCCATAGTTATCACAGTTTCACTGGTGAGTGATAATTAACAGAACGTCGGCTCAGTTTTGTAGTTAGGACCTTAGACAGAGGATGTGCACGTTTCATGTATCATATGCTGAATCATTGCTGTGTCGTCCGGAGAACAGGATTTCATGTTGAGGAAAGGGGAAGAGCAATTTAAAAAATATCTAAATAATTCTCAGAACACCTATCCTTTAAAATAATAAGACATGATATAAACCAGCATTCAACCAAAATAAGAAAACAAAAAGGCCAAAAATAATGAATGCCGGAACTGCCAAACCACTTATGTCAAAAATAAGAATTGTGACTGTCAATTTAAGCTTTGTAGACATGAACAGCAAGCTTTGTCCATGCAGTAGTTTGTAATAACAATTAATTCCCTTTTTGTCATTTGTTAATACAAAACCTGTACACATTCTTAAGAAAACCAAGCTTTATCTAGATTGGATGTTATACAAGTAAAATTCTCTAAGCACTCAAACTATTTCCAGCAGATCTAATTCAGTCTAGTAATGTAGAATGATAAAATGCAATTACACATTCATTTCTCCACGCCTCTAGGGATTTGTATTCTTAATTTTTTCTGACCCAAATTTTCCCATTAGACCTGATATTAGTAAAACAACATTTCACTCAAACACCTCTCGAAAATGTGAGCCTTGTCATTCCGAAGTTTGCGGTGTTAAAAATCTCAAGTCGATAATTTCGAAAAAATAGCTCGCATGAATCTTTGATGATTGAACCCTTTATTATTGCAAATGTGACTTCTCTAACAATGTCTTTAGACTCCCTAATTATAAAACCGCCTTCTAATATCCTGTCGATGTATTCTCAAAATTAGTTGTCCCAGATCTGTCATCAATTTTATTAATCGGTCCTTGTCTGCCTGGCTGATAGAAATGTCTTTAAATTATCCCATCGGTTGAGACCTGTGTGCTGCTGATACAAGTTTTACTGTCAATCTACTAATCTCCATTTACCCATAATCACTTTTCAAGTGGGTTGCACTTACAGCTGAATTCTGGGTTGGATTTCAAATGACAGGGTTGTCGTAACTGCACTATATCTGCTAGATCCAATGCATATTAAAACAAGAATTTGCATATTTCGTTTTAATGTAGTGGGGATCTTCGTGTCAAATAAATTGAGAAATAAATTAACGTTTTGGCGCTATTGCTGCGGTACAAATTGACAGTTGTGGTGACAAATTGTTTTATCTTTGCATGACGTTGTAAATATTCATGAGTTGGCGGGGCTTGTGTGCAAGATTTGAATCTGTCAGTTATGTGGTATAAATAGTGTCCGTGAGATGATTTTGAATGTTTTTGTTTTACGGGAGTCCATGGATATACCATATTACAGTAATTGACTACAAGATATGCTATAAAGATATAAAATATCTTTCAAATATTTCCAAGGCTTTTATATCCAAATGTATCCATACTTAATTTAGATTCTGTCTTTAATCTTTGAGTTCTTATTTCACATTCTGCATATGAGGACATCTAAAGCATAAATTCTAGACAGTATTGGCAGTTTGTAGGTAGCATTTCATTTAAGGTTAACAGTGTTGCTATATTTAACAAGGTGAAAGACTTTCTCCTGGTGCCTGAGGTCAAAACGACTATTATTTAAAAGAAAATATGCTTTTTAGCAATGACATGGATATTTTTGGATATTCCCTTTACAGGTGTCTCCGGGTAGTATGCAGGTCGATATAACTCTCGTATCGTTACAAGCACAAAACGATGTCAAGAAAATATCTGCAGATATAGAATCTATGGTGAGTTTATCAGAAATATCTTTATTTGACCGGTGGAAAAATTGCAAGAATTATTTTTATTTGTGGATATGGTAAGTTGGTCATGGTATTAAATCAGAACAATTTGCATATCTTCCAGAGTCACTATAAAGTCTGCGGTTAGTTCTTTTTTCACATCTTTTGATACATTGAATTCATTTGATGCATATTTGTGCTAGTAATTTAGTTTGGAATATCATACAGCATATTTCGAATAAGTTAACTCCAACTTCAGAGTCCAGACCGTGATAGATCGTCTTGAAATAATTTTCCAACAGAAGGTGGAGGAGTTCCATTTTCTTTTGTTTTTTTGGTAGGTTTATCAGATACTTAAAAGATTCACATGTTTCTGGGTGAAAAAATTGGTTATAGTAACTGTGAATAATTGATATTTTACAGAGTCATTCACTTCTTTGAATTTTTTCTGATTGTCTGGTTATTACAATTTTATATGAAATTATACGTGATAAAACCAATTTACATTATATTTGGAATAACTTGACTGCAATGAATCTAGAGACAAAGTCCTCTAGAAAATTTCAAAAAGATTAAAAAATGTAGTTCGTTATTTCCCCCTTTCGTAGTCTGTACAGTAAACAATGTAGCAAACACCCCCCTCCCCCTCCCCATCCCATCAGGAATCCCATCAGATATATATATCTTTTTTTTGCCAATCGCAACTTGTCATGAGAAGACTATGATGGATTTAATCCTCTGTTTACTGCTTCCTCCGTATGCAGCTCTCCACAGCTAATTATTCGTTCACATTCCAAGGGGAAGAGTTGATGGTGGATCCTGATTCGGTCTTCTTTGAAATGGAGCAGTCTCAAGCACCTTCTTCCACTGACCCTAACATGATAGCTCCAGCCTGGGACCTGGATACTCTCTACGTCATCATCATCATCATATCCATCGGCATCGTGGTCTTGTTTGTGGGGCTGCTCTGTCTGGCCAGAGTGTGTGTAAGTTGGAAGTTTCATCACCATCTCACTGTCAAGGCCGGTCCATACTCCAGTAAAAAGCATGCTATAGCCGATGCTTGTGACCCGTAGCAGTCTCGCCATGTACTACCACGAAACGTATTCGTACTTCCGGGCTATCGGATATATTTTTTCCGACAAGCCTGCGCTGCACTATGGATGTGTAGTAGTGGAACTCATCCCCATGCACACAATATATATATATATATATATATATTGGCCTAGATAGCAAGTTGGCGTACATTATGTACATAGCTTAATGGGACCCCTCAGTGAAGTAACCATAACGACAAACAGTAAACGCGGAAAATATAACAAGCTATCGTAATATGTCCTTCTTAAGAAGTTACTACTGCACACCTATTTTCATTTTTTACAATGTCTTTCTGATCCGGTCTTTGGTGGTTGCAAATACAAGAAATACCATGCACATCGCTCCTCGAATCGGTCGTCTTAAGTTGTGTCATCCATCTCAGGCTGGGAGTTCGGATATTTCCTTGAACTTCCAAGAAGCCAATCAGAAGACATTTATAACACGCTATGTGCTGTAGAAGTTCAATGAAAATTCAACTCTAGGCTATACGTAGAAAACAATGCACGATTAAGATGGTCTTTCCATATATAGTTGTTTTACATCTATCCCTGTGATATACTTGGAGTATGAACTGCCAGTTATACGTTATTTTGAAGGATAAAAAAATGCAAGAGCACCACAGGATCCTGATGTGATTGTTTCAAGCTAGAGCATTTATCTAGCCAATAATGTCTTTTCTCTTTTTCAAATACTTTCAGTCAAGAAATATTATCTTATAAAATTTCCCAGCCAGTTTCACCTTCATGATTTGAAACGTTCTAAACAAACGGAAAGCTTCTTAGTCAGTATTTTACCTGAGTTTACAGATAACTTTACAGAATGAAACATTTCTAAGGAAAAGGTTTTTGTTCTGTTTGAATGTTTTTTTGTTTTTATTTAACATTTCTGTGATATCATACATGATTGGATACTTTTGATTTGATTCGTTTCTTATGCTGTGCTAAAATATCATCTTGATATGTCACAATAAATGCAAATCTTAAAAAGCTACCTATTAAATGAGAATTGAAATTGAAAAAAAAAAGAAGAATGAAGAATGAAACTGCAGTTGGTAGCTTTACTATAATTTTCTTCTTTTCCCTTTTTTTACAGGTTAAACGACATAAAGCAAAAACTAAAGCAAAACAGTATCAACAGGGTGAAAATGGGGAAGCTCATAACGTAAGAAAAAACTATATTTTTCAATAAATTATAAAATGCTTTTGGCTTAAATGAACCAGTCTCTCCAGATTGAATTGGTGCAGATTATAATTCATTATTTAATCGAAAATGTGCTAAATATGATATCCCAGTTATGGTTTACTTTGTTTAATTTTGAAACTGTTCACTTTCTGAATCATAATCTACTAATCTATCTCAATTCAGAAGTGTGCCAATGTTGTGGTATATTTATGCAGCAACATATATTAAATTTGTAAAAAACCAGCTAAAAGTCATGAAAATTTGCAATGATATTGTAGTCAACCTTATTAGGCTCTTGCATGTTGGCAGTTCTTTGTATTTGTGACATTAATGTCTAACTATGAGTAATGTTATCACTGGTTGCAGTCTCAGTATTGTTAAAGATTACAAACTTTTATAATGTGTAACAGGAAGATAAAGTCATCACATGATGCACAAACTCTATAGTTTCCTGCTCGGATTTATCTAACCTTCACAATGCTCTTTCGTTTTAAGTTATATTTTACCTATTAATTAACAGTAATTTTGCTGTGTCACAGGGTATCCCTCCATTAGTTAAAACAAAAGATTGTATTGAAAAGATTTAAAAAAAAAGATAGTCAAAAAGTAGGTCAAGAGAGAAGTACTTAAAGTTGGAACTACTTCCTGAATATCTATGGTAACTGTTTTCATAAATTATGTTTTAAAACATATAACTAAATTGTTCGTATTAAAAGAAGAAAGGTCTCTTCAACTCATAAGCTTCGAATTTTAGCAACCTTGTGCACAATGCCATTTCTCAATCGCCCTGTTTTTTCTTTTTCCATTTCATTTTTTTTTTTACAATTCTGTTATCTGCTAATCTTGAAGGGCTACAAGTGGTACATGACAAATATTTCCGATTTAAGGACAGACTTGGTAGAATGAGAAAAACGATACCATGTTTACATAATTTGTGTTCTACCTTCTACTTGCATGTTTTGACAAGTCAAAGCAAAGCCACTAAGTATGTGTTTCCTGGGAAAGGAATATTTTTGGAACCATTATGATTTTGAGACTTCCTCTAGGAAATGCCTTACCTTCTAGACAAATCGCTTAACTATTTGTCCAGCACACTGGTGCAAACAAAATTCATGTACTGTAATGCAGTATGTAAAGGATCATTGCTAAGTGTTCCATTTCTAATAGGGAACACTCCCTTGATAGATTTGCTGGTGCCACCGTTGTGGTATATTTTATCCAGACTATCTGGTTGCTTATCATAGCATCACAATCACTGGACAACACCAGGAAACCATGGACTAGTTGAGCCCCGCCACCCCCCCTGCCCCCATCTTACTTCCCTCTTTGGCACTAATTACAACCCTTTCAAAAGAACTTTAGGCCTAAGAATCTTTTTTTTAGCTTCTGCTTTGGTATGTAACCCTGCATAACTGGGATATGTTGATAGTGTTTAACTTACATTCAGTAAAGTTATTTGATGTATGTCGGCGTTCAGCTCACGCTCATGAAACTGTTAATATCTAGGCCTTGCAGGTAATATCAGTATACTGCCTCCAACTTTAATGTTGCTGAAGACTCTTCATAAGTACTCTTCTGGAGTTTCAACCTTCCAAATTATTCCTGAGTTTTGAGGAGTCTGCAATTATAAAATACTTTGGGAAATTTCTGTGAAATTAATGGATCATTTAGTAGTTATTGATTTGACTTTCTGACATAGTTTAGGCATCACTGAATACCTTCAAGATACCATTGTTGGTGGAGACAGAAAATCTTCAATCCAAATTTGACTTTATAGGAAACTATCATTACTAAGTATTCATTTAAAAATAAAACCCCTATCCTGTATTCTTTCACTTGACAGTAATGATTATTAATGTTGCATTCTTTCTTCTTCTCCTTTTTTTTTCCAGCTTAATAACTCAAGACAAATTACTACGATACCAAACCATCTGTACGCCGTCATCGATAATTCAGAGAATTACCAGGACGTCGATGACCTCAGTATCAGTATGGAGGATAGCAGTGCTTACCACACATACGAGAAACCGAGTACCAACGGCTCTAACCTCGCCATGCAGCCCACGTTGGAGTACAAAGAACTAGAACCATACAGGGATCATGAAGAAGAAACCTGCTGCCAATTAGAAAGAGACATCTTAGAGAACACAGAGTTGTAATCAAAGTTTTCCATAGCTTTGAAAAACAAGCCGTCTTTCATTGCCGTTTTGAGAAAAACATTTTCGTTGATCTCTGTGTGTCTCATAAACTGCCTATTATCTCGTCGCTGACACCAGTCAAAAGCGGTGTCAGAAGTGGGATTACCGCTGGAGTATATTAACTAGGATTACACACTGGAAGTTTGTTAAATAGATAATCATTACCTCCTTTTTAGATTCAAGGTTGTACAGTTTTGTTTAATACACAGTAGATATTTCTGCCACTCTGTTATGCCCAACCATCCCATTGCATGTAGATTTGACTCTCAGCTTATGTAACAAATGGATTTGACAAAGCTCTTGATAGTCTTAGAAAACACATGTTTGGGACTGTTAGTCTTTTTTATGCACAACTTGCATTAAGCTGAGGGCATTTTGTTTGGTTTATTTGTAAGTCATGGAGTTCATAAGTTGCTTGAGACTGATAGTGGTACTGTTCAGGGGAATGTTTAGACATGTTGTACCTAGAGAGAGAGAACAAGTCATGGAGATCATGAGTTGCTTAAAGGCATTGAAGACTTGCCCCAAACCGCGTGCCGCCATCTGAAAAAGTTAACTTTCTGTTGCTTGCAAGTGAAGTTTTCATCTTGTCGCTACAAAATGCAGACAGTAATGAAACGTGATACCTTGTTATCTTTTATCCAGACCTGAGATGTCCATCGCTGCTATGTACACTGTGTTGTGAGTATTGACCGTAGCTGCATGTATTGACTGTACACTAGTGTCTAGTTACGGATGGTAGCAAGCTGTGTGTGTATTTTCTGGGATCGATGGTGGTGTCTAACACTTCATTCGAAACTAGGTCAGATAATACCGGCATGAGACGTTTCTTTGTGCGCGAGTCTTCACACCCTTTAAGACTGATCTGGTGTTACTGTTCATTTTGTACCAAGAGAGAGAGAGAGAAAGGTTTCATATTCGATACAAACTGTTTCCCTTTCCTCTTCTCTTTCCTGGTATTTACTACAATCAATTCATTTCAATCACCATTGACCTTCCTTCTCGAGTATTAAGCTGTTTTGAATGATTATGTTTCCTCTTAGAAAAGGATTTCCGTGCTCAAAAATTGGACAAAGTTTCCTTCACACAAACATTTTAATATTATTATACATTTGCTGTAAGAACAGAATGTTTTGTCAGAATATTTACACTATATCTATAACATTTTAGTTGGTTGTATAGCAGTAAAATGAAACTACTCTGAATTCAACCATTGTGTACATTCATTCTTGTGAAGAACATAACTATTAATGAATTATGTGGTTATTATATGGTTATTTGCACTAGACCTTTATTATCTGTATTTTATCAAATCATGAAATATGGACAGTCAATCTTCTTGCCCATGCAATGTGATATTTTTGTTCTTAATAGCCAAGGCATATTTTGTTGTTGTAATCTTCAGGACTCAAAAGAATATATGCAAACAGTTAATAATTCATATTTCTGAAAATTGAAGAGAATTTTATGGCTAGATTGGACTCTCAAATTAGTAACTTCTAGATTACAGGTCCAGTGCTCTACCAGCTGAGCTGTCCAACCCTCAGTTTTGGCAATTCCTATAATTTTCAATTGTGTAAAAATTTCTCATTCAATTTTTATCATCATTCATTTACTTATAAAATTCATATATAAGATTTCATACTTGTTTTTATTTGGTTTGGAATAAGCACAAGATGATATTGACAAAGTCTTCTGCATTTTTCTCTCATTCCGTAAAAAAATCAAGTAGACTGTTTCATTTCAGAGCTTCCATTGACAAGAGAAGCAGATATGCAAATAACTTGGCATTTCTTTCAATGTTAAAGGTCATCTGTGTTGCCTCGAATATATGCTAGAATGTCAATTAATGGTCGTTCAACATTTTGAAGTTAATTGCCACTTATCAGGGCATGTTTAATTACAGAGACATTTATTGCTTTAATTGAGAATGCTTCTCAATGTTATGGAAGAATCTGTAGGTTGTAAATCTCCAGGAGAGAACTTTTGAAAACTCATTTGGCAATGTGGCACGAGTGACCTTTGAACCGTCAAATATCTTCGGATTAAACATGTACGCTAACCTGTAGTTTCTGAATCTCAAATTTGTTTTGCATGAAACAATTGGGATGTAATTGGAAAGGATTTTTTATTCTCATTTTAGAAATTATTTTACAGAGTTACATTTTCGTTTTTTGTGACGAATAGCTTGATGAAATGAATCGCATATGTAGTTTATTTGTATAGGGTTTATGGTATACCATACTTTCATTGTTCATATTTAACAAAATTTTAAAAATTCCTTAAAAGTTGTACATAGGTTTATAGTAATTTGTATATAAGCACTTTTAAGTATATATCTTCTGTATTCACACATCATGTATACATAGTACACATGACAACCCCAAAGAGAGTAGGAAAACTGTAAATTTCGTTTATGTTGTGATTACATCTGGAATCAAATTCCATTGTTTTTTATGCCTTAATTGCAAACAAGGTATCATTGTCTCAATGAAAAACTTGACATTCACTGATCATTAAAGTGTTTTAAATAGTTTCTTTTAAGTATATTGTAGTTATTAGTTCATTAATTTTTTGCTTAACAACATTTGTTTTGGTATCAGAAAGTACTTAACCATTAATATTTGAGTTTGCATTGAACCTCAATATTGGGTATGTGAAATGTTGATATTTGTACGATGCATCAAAGTCAAGCACATTAAAGGTCATCAAAGTTACCCCCCCCCCCCCAATCAAAATCGGTATCAAAAGGGGCAAGGTAAAATTTACTCAGGCTGTAAGACATCATTTTATTCAGGATACAGCTAACGTTAATTCCATCTGAAGGTTTTTTCTTCATTATGACTAAGTTATTAAGAAAAATGAAAAAAATGTGAAAGAGGAGCTTCCTCGGTATTTGAAATAATTTCAGAAAAGAATATGGAAACCTGTCAAATCTTTGTTGGAAATAGTATGGAAATTTCTAATAATTTAATTGAAATATGTAGAAATTTAGTTCGAAAGGTGCTATGTTACCAAAAAAAAGTTTGTTTGAATTTGAGTTTTATTGTAATTCTTACTTGTTTTCTTTTCATTTTCTATTATAATCAATGGTTGTCCTCTTAGGCCGTGTAGAAAAAGACCGAAAAGATTGAAGTTATACCCTTCCCCCCATCAAAAGGGGTAGTGTGGGGGAGGGTTGGGGCGAAGGGCGATCTTGAGTGAGGGATTCTAGTAATAGAAGATGAAATTTATAGACGCTGTAAAACATCGTTTTATTCAGGATACAGCTAACATTGATTTCATCTGAAAGTTTTCTTTTTCTTTAGGACTAAACTTGTTGGTTTTTAAAGACGTTCAGAGTGCAATAATGCTGATGATAAAATGTTAATTAATTGAAGAATTTCTTAATAACGGTTGATGAAATAAAAATCTTTGGTATTTAATTTTCTTTGCATTAAATGAGTTTTCAATATTCTCTTAAACAGAGCAGTTCTTGTAAGTGCCTTCACGTTTTTGACTCATTGCTGCACATTTTATTACAATGGTACCCTTAAGTTTTCCAGAATGAATGAAACGAGTAAATAAATATGAAAATTTAAAAAAAAAATATTCTTGTTTACTTTGCCATTATTGAGTATATGAATCGATTCTAAATTGATTTTTTATGACAAAAACCTTGCTAGATTTCCAACTTGACTTAAAAAGAAGAGCCATCACACAAACACACTGAAATATATTTTTATTTCATGATTTTATTATATCATACTCTCTGCGTTTTCAACAATTTGTTTTTACAATTTCAAATTTATATTGTTATTATAGTATTGATAGGTCAAAAGTGCAGTATTTGTTAATGAATTGAAATTAATTGTTCTAATATTATGTTTAGTTGACATGATGAATTTTAAAAATCACTCTCAATTATGGTATTGACAAGACGAAAAAAAACCCATTATCTGTCAGGTTGATGTATATGGTTTTTGGAAAGCTTCAAACATGTCAATTCGACTTTTCATGTTCGGTGAAACGTTTCTGTCGACCACCGAATTATCCGAATCATCACAAGGGTCACATTTCACAAATTGTGAAACGTTTTCTTCCATTTTCCTTGATCGATTGGGTAGTTGGATAATTGGACTATTACCAGCATCATCATCAATGTCAGAATTGCCCTGTTTGGCAAATTGCTCGAAGTGATTGCTACTGAATGTTGAGTCTGCATGTTGGCTATCAATGCTTTCATCGTCTTCAAGTAAAGAGGTTGTTGATCTGTCTTTTCCGAGAGCGGAATCATCCGAAAGATTGTCTTCATCTCTTTGTGATGAAGTTTCAGGTCCATATTCTTCGCGGTGACATTCTGCGGGATCATTCATCTCATTTGGAGAACGGAGTGTAAGAGTATCATCAAGTGCATCATCTTGAACGCATATCACCGTTTTCTGTGTTTCTACATCCTGCGATATGTCCTCTCCTGTTGGTACTACCTCTTGTGACCCTGGTAAGCAATCATTTGATGACAAAGTGGCCTCTTTGTCCGGATTTTCACCACTAGGACTGTCCAGTCCCTTGTTCTGATAACCAGCATGTAGGTCTTGAATGTCAAGGGAACATTGCGTGGTTAACCATTTGCTTTCTGATCCACTCACAGCTTGGGAGGGTGGGATCTCATCAAGGTCAGTACTCAGGCCCAATAAAGCCCTGCTGGGACGCATATAGTCTACCAACAGGTCTGATGAATTTAGCTCAACTAAAGGATCAAAATCCGAATAAATTTGTCGATCCAGTGACATCTCCTCAAACATTTCATCAGCCAAAGTCATCAAAGCTGAGAGGTTCTTCTTTCCTGTTGTCTTGGGAAGAGATCTCACCAGGCTCTGACATACTGCATTTCTCTGTATAGCGTTATTGGGTTTCACTTTTGGCCACGATTTCCTGGCTTTGATCTCTGCTGTTGTTTGAAGGGCATCTATGATATTCTTCTGGTAGAATTTTCCTAGAAATTGTGGTCTTATGTTCCTTGCAATGCAGCGTTCCATGTGGGCTTCTTTGTTAGTTTCGATCGAAATTAGTTGATAATTGGTTGTTATTTTTGGTGATGATTTACTTCTTGCACCTTCGATAGATAAAGGTTGTGATGTTTTACGGTAAAATGGCACCATGGCTTCATTCACTGTCTCTCCGTCAATGGAATTGTCAGTCACCTGTGGATGTGTGATTCCTCTTTTGAAAGGATTTAAAGCAGACTGAAGTATCATAACAGGGATTCTCGGCATTCGCAGAATTTGACCAAACAACTCACTGAATCGATTTATCCCACCAATTGGCTTGATGTGGTCCATTGTAATACTCCGCCGACCACCTGGAACGATTGGAGATGTCGTGGACACATCGTTGAACTTTTCGGTCAGTGTGTCTTGTTTTTCGCTGCAATCAGTGACGTTTCTGCTGAATAAAAGTGGTATTGATAATTTTGAGGGTACCCGCACAGATTTTTCCTCCCAGCTGTTAATGTGTGTCGGTCGTTTCTCTGCTGTAGGGACAGTAGGCGTTGGTTCCATGTAGTCTACGAGGGCCAGTCCCGATTCTCTCAACTCAGCCAATGGATCATAAGGCCAAGCAAGTTCATCAAGACCTCGATCCAGTGACATCTCCTGGAACATTCCATCAGCCATTAGCATCAAAGCTGAGAGGTTATTCTTTCCTGCTACCTTTGGAAGGGATCTCTTCAGACTGTGACGGACTGAGTACATCAAGTCAGTGTCCAGATGAACAGGTTTTTCAATCTTTACTCTAGGCTCTGGTTTCCTTGCTTTGAGCTGTGCAGCAGTTTCTCTTGCATTTGCTAATTTTGTCACAAACAGGTTACCCAAAAATTGTGGTCTAATGATCTTGTCTTCACGTGTCTCTTGTGTGGATTCCGTTTTGAGTTCTTCAATACTGTTAGTAGCTGTAATGAACCCCGAGGCTGAACTTGTACGGCTGAGGTTGATACCTTCACTGGAGCAGCAGGTCTCAAGATCATCATTGTCAGACGCAGACTGATGCTCATTGCCGTGGTCGCTGCTTAGGTTGAGTCTTTCTATCTCATCCATCTGGTCGGCCATGGATTGATAATCCTCATCACTAGAATCGTCTTCTCCATCTTTTGTCATTTTAAGGCAATGATTATCTTCTTGTTTCTCCATTTGGAAGCCCGACCGAATCTGCATCTTCGTTTCATTTGTCAACCCGCTATCCCAGACGTCATGTCCCCTATTTACCTGAGCTGCTGAGTCATTGTGACTCAAATCGGAGATATAAGATGCCATCTTTGTTGGCTCCCCTTCATTATATCCGTTGGCTTTTAGGAAATAGACATATGGGGTTTGTGGAAGTTCATCATGAGTTTTCAGAGTGGCAAATTCCTCTTCACTTTCATTCCCAGTTTGGTCGTAGTGAACTTCGTGTGGCTCTGAGTTGCAAAGCATTGTTTCTTCATCTGTCTGCGTCTTTAATGAAACGAGAATTTTTCCGCAGAGATTGTCTTCTTCGTTTGATGAGCTTCGTTTGATATCGGGTACATCCTGCGAGGAAGCATGGGTGTTATTGGTAGCCTCTTCAAAACCACCGACAATAATGTTTGCCACGTTCTGTTAAAATGTAAAGAGGATAAAAAAAAGATCGATGAATTTTGGAGGTTATTTCGGGCGCATGCGACGGCCTATAACACTGTAGAGGAGAAGCGGTAAACAGAAGTAACATTATCTTTATTTCTATCATGGAAAGGGCCGCAAATTTGTGACCGGAATTTCGACATTCATCCCCTTCCCGAACCCAACCCAACCCAACCCCATCGTAAAAAGACAAAGGTCCTCCACTGGTAGTGAAACATCAAAGTCAGCTGTTTAACAGACCATTCAATTTTGTGCACAAACCAACTCTTTCGCATTTACAATACGTACACGTTTAGTTTCGATACATTTTCCTGTGCACCACGTTTCGAAAGTAACTTCAAATAAGACAATTTGGCATAAAAGAAAACTATTAGGAAACAATATCGCATGCGACCATTCTTGCCAAATACGTATCGTGAACATCAACATCTATTAGGATTTCCGTTTCCTTTTATGTGTTGCAACAATGTAAGCAATGATAGTTTCAATTAGTGGCCAAAAAAGTACATTTATTTTCGATTGACATACAAACAGGAATTGAAAGTGTGGCAGGAGGGGAAGAGGGTCGCGGACGAGAGGAGTTACAGTTACTAATAGAAGGCTCCTCGTATTAAAGGCAGCAAATAGCTCAGCATGATTATCGCAGCTGAACTGGCAATCATAGTCTACGAACACACTACGTTTTAGTTACGATACTCAAACGTTCGGTGTTCTTTTTTAGCTTGGAGACATTGTATCATATACTACGCCCTATTACATACTTTCCTTGCTACCTGAAGTATTTACACGAACAAAGTGACACCAAAAGATTGATAAGAATATCCCTTCCGAACTGCTGCAATTAGTGAAGTATGCTCTTTTGCCGCCAGTGTCAGCTGCATGCATGGCTAGGAAAACTCGTAATGCTGGAACGCTTCTACCTTTTATCTAAATATATCTATACTTCTGATCTCTATAAAGGAACTCTAATCCTGAAAAGTGAATATCGCCCTCTATCAAAACAAAGTTTACGCTGTAATTGAAATAGCCAACAAAAAATGGTCACCTGTTGTAAGTTGACTGGAGATGCATGGTTGCTTTGGGGTGTTGGATTGGTGTTATTGGTGGAACTGTTGGTGTCATGACTTGACTCTACTTGATGTGGTGTCGTAGATTCGCCAAGCTCTCCGCAACTGACTTTGCTGTTATGGAGACAACCGTCTGTGTTGTCACCTGGTGTTTCGTTATTGCTTTTGTTCAGCAAAAAACTGTAATTCAACGTTTGAATAAATATTATTGTAAGTAGGCCTAAACATTCTGGAAAAAAATTAAATACGAATCAAGTCACTAACCATTTCATATAGACATCCATCTTGGAAACTCTTTAATATTTAATTAAACAAAATAATACTGATAATAGTGATGATGATGATAATGATGATCATTCATATTGTCGAGTACATATGAAACTACACACACTATCGTATTATATATTCTTGTTAGCATATATACAACCATCAGTGAATAGTATATGAATATAGTGTACCAGTACCTGCTAACCGATCCCGCTATTTGCTCCAATACCGTGTCACGATATGATGATGAAGTGATGCCCTCAACCTCCTCATAATCTCTGCACTGTTCCATCAAGCTCTTAAAGAGATTCTGGACATCATCATCTTGAAGAGCCGTAAGGATTAGCCCTTTCATCTACAAGTTTTTTTTTCAACAAACAAAGAATTTATTATTTTGGGTAGCTCACACGGTATAGGTCTAGATTGCATACCCCATCTCCCGCCACTCCATAGAGTATATAGTGTACAACAAGAGAGGAATGTCTTTAAATAGAGCACATTGTAATCAAAATACAAATCTAACATAACTTATTTCTTTTCGTACACGATTTTAACGTTCAATTTGCGAACTACAATAATAACATTTCCAAGCGGATCTGCAAAATTAAAAGGGGAAAAAATAATAATGGGGAGAGATTGAGGGAACTCACCAAATCTTCTGGAGCCATTTTGAAAACACCAGCTTATAGGCTAAGTCAACTTGCAGGTTTGAAAGCTATAAACAAATCATTTGAAAAATAATGTCCGCATTGTTTATTGACACGCAGCTGATCTTTCAAAAAGTCGGACGCCCACACGCACAATTAACGCAAATGCGTTATAGACTCACTGGAGACCACGCGCGGCATACGCGCGCGATAAGCGCACAGTGCGTTATGCAAAGAGGCGTATGGAGACGTGGCTATTCCCCGTGTAAAACGCCTCTATAATCCCCTCGTTGTCACGTTGTGGTAATTTTCACATCGCGCAGATAATTCTATCAATATAATTCTATCAAATGGCTAAATTGATAAAGAAAATTCTACATCGTTACATAATGAATGACCTGTCATATATTTGTTAGAGCAGTTATTGTTTTATTTCTTTTAATTTCGATACGTTACCGCTTGAGGCTATAACATCTCATAGCAATGACATTCAAAGGCGAACAAAATGTTAGATTTCACTATCTAAATGATGTGGAAAGTCGGAAAAGATCGAAATTTCCGATTTCAAGTCGTGGTAACCTTCGTTTTTCCTATAGAGCATATACAGGAACCGTACGTTGTTTAGGATGAGCGCCACCAATTTCTACTTGTAAACATTTTCTGTTTTGACCGTCCAAACATAAATCGCGTTGTTCCTGAGCGTGTACAAGCTTTTAGTGAATCATATTCGATACCAGCAAAATCAAATACATGCAGGTCGTTGACCTGAATAAATTAAATCTCATTTCAAACAGGGAGAAAAAGTCGGAAATACTGAAACACTCCTACAAAGGCCTATGATATCTGCATGATATTGTTAAATATATGGCAAATGTCTGCAGTGGTGACGATATATTTAGTCGAATGGAATCATTATTTCATCGCGATTTGACTTAAAGGCATTGAATACTCGCCCAAACCGTGTGCCGCCCTCTGAAAACGTTCAAACTTGCCATTGCTTGCAAGTGATTTTTTTGCGTGTCGCTACAAAATGCAGACAGTAATGATACGTGATACCTTGTTATCTTTTATCTGGACCTGAGATGTCCATCGCTGTTATGTAAGATGTTTAAGTCAACGTTCACTCCATATAGTAACGAATACAGAAGGGGACGTATCCAGGAATTTCAAAAGGAGGGGTGTACTAACGGTCGTTGTAGCCGAGAACCTTGAAGGGGGATCTGGGGACTTTCCCCTCCCCCTCCAGAAAAAAAATAAAGAAAAGAAAAACTAAACGTAAAACGGTGCAATCTGAGGCATATGTAGGCTATAAATAAGGTTTATAAATAGTTCTACATCCAAGTTTGTGCTAATAACTAATACTATTAATATTTGTGTATGTGTGTGTGGGTGGCATGGGAACAAGGGCGTAGGAACCGGTGGGGCTGGGGGGGGGCGCCAGCCCCCCCAGTGAAAAATATGGTGGGGCGGAAGTATCATTCCGCCCCCCCCCCCGCTCCGCAAGTCAGAAAACCCCTTTTTCATTTCCAACATTTGGAGCACCAAATTACATCTAAGGCCAGGTGAAAATGCAAAATTATTTACAAAATGGAGTGGGTGTTGAAGTGTGCTATATTGCACCAAATTGCATCTGAGGCCACCTGGAAATGCAAAACAAATCCAAAAAAAGACCCCTCCCCCAGGCCGGCCATCAGTCTTCAGCCCCCCCCCCCACTCAAAAGTACTTTCCTACGCCACTGCATGGGAAGGGGGGGGGGACACCCACATCCCATGAATCTGCGACTGATAGAAAAAGAAAGTTTTCTAATTTAGTATTTAAGTGTTAATAATACTAATATGGCATGTATCAAGGCGACGGAATGTAGAAAATAGATCAAATTTCATAACTTGCCGATCACTACCTGCATCTACAGGTCAATTTTTATTTCTCTACTTGGTATGTTTGATAAAATTGTTGACGCAAACATTTATATATTTGAATACAATGAAACCTGATAGCAATATAACTGCAAACCTAGAAATACAAACAAAGACACCTACGAACTCCATGATCCATTAAAATGAATGAATGATATGCACATTAACTTCCAAAGGAAAAGTTAGTGCGTGCGTACACGATATTGCAATTCGTCCACACAAGTCATGTTGATCTATTAATGTACCCCTTTCGGCAGGAAAAATCCTAACTTTTTGGGTTCTAAGCGGGATACTCTGACCTGTGAACAGTGGGTTGCATTTGCCATTGGTAAAACGTTTATGGTAGGCCATCCCATAAACGTTCGCGTCTGATTACTTTAGCTCACTTGGCAAATCTTGTTTCCTTTCTGTTACTATCGCTCGAATATAGAGTAAATTCAATTAGTGCTCCTTTAAGAAACTAACAGAAAGCGCCGCAGGATATTTGCTCCCTATACCACGCCTCCATAGCACAGAATCAATGCACCTGTCAATCAAATAGTGAAAGCGTACTGTGATCGGTTACCATAGCGGTGCTTGTACACAACTCAGTGTGAAAGTTTTCCAAACTTCTTTGTCGTTGCCGTGTTGTGTTGAATTGCGTTTCATGTGCTTGGATAACGAACAGTACAGTTACACGGTTGTAGCATAAACCAAAACTGTGACAGTTAAAAAGATTTAAGCTTGTTCATATGTGAATTTAGTTCTTAATAAAAAAGATAAGAGTAAATTTCTGAAAGGAGGGATATTGGTGACATCTGAAACTGACGGTTATAAATTTACGATCAGGAGTCACTATCAAACGTCTGAGATCAACATAACATCGGACCTGACACGCGGAACATATGGTAGACCTCGTTATGTTGTGATCGTGGCTGAATGTACCACTGTTTATGACGTGTTAGTATTGCTGTTATAGGACTAGGCCTATACGTTACCAACATCATAGTACTAGCAGAGCCGTGGTACTCTTTTTGAAGCTTGGACTAAGAAAACTGGAACAGAAAGCGATCTGTTAAACTGTATGTTAAGTGATACAGCTAAAAAAGTAACAATGCCAGGATTTCCAACAGCGAATAACATCTTGCAGAAAAGGTGGAACCAGAGAGCATATGAGCTACACGTTAAGAAGGTAGGCCAAAGTGAACTAACTCTAACACAGTCACTGTTTCCTAATTGTATTAATTAGTAACTTAATTAGAAAGGCTTAACATTAGACTGACCTGAAATAAAGTGAGGCTGGTAGAAGGTTATTGTTAACTTCAATTATTTGCCAAAATTATACTCTTCCCTATGTATGTTATTCAATGTTTTTGTGTGTGTTGATTTGTATATTTAAATGTCTTCAAAGAATTTTTCTTCCTAATTTTCAGAAAAAGGCAATGAGATCAGGGCTAGATACTAAGAAGCCAAAATCATTTTTACATCTGAAAGTAAATTTGAAGAAAATGCAGGTGAGTTTCAATCTTGTAAACATGTAATTGTAATATTGTTTTTTTTTTTTATATTGTTTACAATAAGAATTAAGAATTTGTTTTCTAATCTAAACCCTGGTATTGTAAAATACTCATCAAGCTTCAATGGCCAAATTTAAAATCACAGATATATATTTTGCAAGTTTGCCAGAAAGTCAAATCAAAGCAATTATTATGAAAGGTTTTCGGGAAGATGTAAATTACTCTGCTCTACGTAGTAGAGACCGAAAGGGTGCAACAAGCTGCAACATTGGGGAACTGTGGTGGAGGATTTATCTGGAAATTTGAAGGAATTATGTATGCTGTTTGTCCACTGTTGTCTCTTGCTTGATTCATAAAAATAATTTTGTAACTACTGTTCCAGAGTGAAGAAGAAAGACAAGCTTCAATAGACTATGAAAATAGAATCCTCCTGGCCAAATTGACAAATGTTTTGAGATCAACGGGCCAACTGGACAATTGGAATTATGATTATGAACTTCATTCAAAGAGGTGAGTATATATATATACATAGGACTAATACCTGAAAATGTTAAGTCACTGATTTACAAAATTTTGAGGGAAACAACAGGGGATAGTAACCCCAAGCAAGATATCATTAAGAATGCATCTTCAAAGGTAGAGACAAATCGCAGATTATATTGAAACAGATATTAATGAGTTTGTAATGTACTTATACTGTACTCAAATTAGAACAAAATAATATGAATGTTTAAAGCCTTATCAAGGTCAGTGTTTACTATAGAGATATTTCCTCTGATTTGTTCTGGCCAAGAAGGCCAAATTTAATTTTGAAAAATGATCTGATTTTTTATGTCTGCAAAATTTTGTTTATAACTTACAAGTCAGTGTAATGTTGCTGAGTACTGCATATTGTTTTCTATAGATCTAAGATTAGCTCGGCTTATTTTAGTTGGCGGCCCTTCCTTTTTGTGGTATATGGGTTTGACCCCCTCTTAATTCATTATCTTACCCACAGTCTTAACGAGCTTAAGCTTAACGATGAGAAGGAGAAAATCCTTGAAGAAAATCAGAAACTGCTGAAGAGGTTGCAGAAAAGATCATCACACTATGACACTGATGAGTGGGTAAGTTTGGGCAGGTTGTAATTGACTTTGGCAAACTTGGAGTTTCTGTCCATGGCGCACAGTGGAAACTTTGAACGTACCAACAATTTTTGTTTTGAAACATGTTTATAGTATCAATGGAAGGTTTCAAGTGAGTGATGCAGAAAGTTGATCACCTCAAGTGAGTCAAGTAATCTTAGCCTGAAGAAGACTGAGAAAGACACATTGTGCACTGAACTGTCATGATCTATCCAGTTTTTCGATAGTCTTCAAGACCCATGTTGGTATGTACAGCTGACCTATCCGATGATGAACGACTGGCGAGTGGACTCTGAACATGCTGTGTTGTGACTGGTGCTGAAATAGGAGCCTGTGCAAAATTATTTCTCACTGATTGGTTATATTTGTTTAAACTGAGCAGTTGTAGCCAGGAACAAAACTGCTTATTTTGACCACCAATGCAGATAGCCTGTTTTGAAAACCGGTTGTTGTTGTTTTACCATACTGAAGCAGACACCTCTTAACGACTGGCTACATAGTGATCATTCGTAGCTGTAAGCTCATTCAGACTGCAGTAATATCCACGATTATTCAGCTCACAATTGGTTAGTCGATTCGAGTTGTATTTAGTCAGGCAGTACTGCAAAGTTTGGTTGAAACGATTGGTCTAAGATATACAAGCATTGTCTAATTGTTGAAGGTCAACAGTTTGACCATGGGCCAAAAAAAAAACTACAATTAAGATAATAATTTAATCCATAATTTTTCTTTTTGTTTTTAACTTCCAGGAGGACGAATATTTAATGCATAACTACTTCCTGGAACTGAAAGACAGTGCTACAAAGAATTTTCAGTTGGATGTTCGGGGAATGAACGAGCAAGAGGCTCTATTTTATTACGCAGAAGACAGGCATAAACGAAAAACGGTGAATATTACCTCTCAGTTTATACAAAAAACTTTACATGAAGGATGATTATTAAACAACATCAGAATGATTTTTTATATATAACAATGGCTGCTATGCATGTAATTAGATTATCACTAGATATTCATACTGTCACAGCATACATTGATAGGAATAGAATAAACACGTTTCCTGACTAATTCACAAAGAGAGTGTTCCTCTCTATTATGAAGTTAAGAAAGTTAAGTTAAGCTAATCATGTTTAATTTTTTTCTTTTTTTCCTTTTATCGCTCAAAAGAGAGCTCACTATGACAAGGCATCAACTATAGGAGAGTCCAGTACCAATCTTGCCCCTTCTCAAGCAGCTGTTTCAGAGAAATCTATTAATGACGAAGATGGAATGCCAAATATGGTAAGAAACATTAAAAAGCAAACTTGTTTTGATGTAAATGGGGGAGGGGGTGGGGTGGGTAGTGGGAAACGCACATACCAAATGTTTGTAACTCAGAAACAAAGACATAGATATTAGCAACATGTTATCCTTATAATACATCACATGCAGGTATAGTGTTAATATGTCAGAGTCCACCTCCTCTCCCCCTCCCCCCCCCCCGAAAAAAAAAAAAAAAATGCTAGATGTTTTCAATAGTACCTTCCTTGACTCTGTGGTCCTCTACATTAGTCCCAGACATTTAACATTATTACAACAGGCTATTTAGTGTCTCAGTGGTGATAAATACTTTTAGAGGTATTAAAATGCCTTTTTTGGTTGTTGACATTTTGAGCAAAGGTGGCCATTTTCTGACTTTCTAGCATACTTGGGGCAAGACCTTTTAAGTGAACAACAGTGTGTATTTCTAATGCACAGATACGTCCATCCAAGAATTGAACAAAACAATAGTAATTAGGATGTGGCAAGGCACAGTTGTTTTTCTCTGTTGTGTTCTATTTGGCTTCTCTTGTTTGCTCAATCAACATGTCCTTGAATGAATCCCTTAATGAGAGCTTACAGAAGAAATTTGATTAATTTGTATATAATGAGGACAGACTGTACAGTACTGTAGATTTATGTATTGTGTTATCTCTTAGTGCGTACCAAACTTTACATTGTCACAAACCCTTCTCTAAAAGAAAGATAAAAAAAAGGTATGATAATGTCAAATTCTGTCTTGTTGTGATGGTGACCCAGAAACTATTGTAATATGAACTACTCTGTATTACTCGTTGAATAATGCTTCTGTTTGTGACACTGCCCTTTGTATCCAATCATCTTGCTTTCAATTTGCGTTCATCACGAAAGAAAATCACACACCAAGGAATCACCACTGTATCCAGAATTGGGCTTTGTAATATTCATGATACAAAGTTGAAGTCAGAAAAAAACCCAGATATTTTAATGTGTGCTTTATTGAACGGATAATTAATAATTGTAGATGTTTGTTATAAACATCATTACAATGGAAAGGAAAAAAAGTGCTGAGAACCCTTTTGAGATTTCTTAGTTGCTAGGAGAAAATTTATTCTCCCCTTAGCAACAACAGAGTTGCAGTCCAGTAAAAAAACAATACTATCAAGAATGTCAAATTAATTACCTTTTTCTCTGATACGGATAACATTCTGTGTCTCCGTTTTGCTTTTTGTGTGGGTGTTTATTTTAGGATGAATTAAAAATCTCAAAAAGACCTGTCAAAACCAGAAGGCGGCGGCTGCCACGGTTACCAGTTCTTGGAACAGAGAGGAAGAAAGAACTAGAAAAGAAAAAGGTAAAAAGGAGTGTTAAACTAAATAGTGTTGTGCAAATCTTTTGCAAACTGAAATGCCATGTTAGATTATTTACGATGATATTGGAAAGAATTTGGAGGATCATGGTTAAACTGTTACTCATAAATACAAAGATATATTCACTATATTAGTTATGATCTAACAATTAAGTTCTATGACTATACTAAACAAATATAAATTCATTATATTAGTTATGATCTAACACCTGAGATCTTTGACTATACTAAACACAAAGATATATTCATTATATAAGTTATGATCCAACACTTATGATCTATGACTATACTAACCACAAAGATATATTCACTATATTAGTTATGATCTAACACTTAAGATCTATGACTATACTCAACAAAAAGATATATTGACTTTATTAGTTATGATCTAACACTTATGATCTATGATTATACTAAACACAAAGATATATTAATGATATTTTAATGATCTAACACTTATGATCTATGACTATACTCAACAGAAGATATATTAGTTATGATCTAACACTTAAGATCTATGACTATACTAAACACAAAGATATATTCACTATATTAGTTATGATCCAACACTATATGTTACCTTTGCTTACCTGAACACTTGAGGGTAATGTAAAAATGACATTAGAAATTTTGTCACTGCACATATTAATAATACAACATCAGTCTCCCTTGCCAGGAAAACCCCTACAGTTGTACACATGTTAGTAATTGGGAAGTATGGGATGGGGAGAGGGGTGGCAAGAATCAGACCAATGTTCAGTCCTGTTCCCCCAGAAATTCATTGCTGTAAAACTTATAAACGATACATGGATCTCCCTTTCCCCTTGTGTTGGGGGGGGGGGGGTCTGCTTACCTTTGTCTTTCTTTGTAGCTATAAGCCTCTGTTATTTTATTTTTTTTCGTGCAGAAAGAAGCTGCTGCCAAAGCTGCGCATTATGACGAGAAAGATGAAGCTGTGAAACTCTTTAAGGCAACAAAAGGGATGGGTGAGTAATATTGTGTCTTAGTATACATTATCTCATGCAGCTTTGACTTAAAGGTAGTGGTTTAGGGCAACAAAAGGGATGGGTGAGTAACATAGTGTATCCATTGTCTCATGGAGTGTTTACTTAAAAGTAGTGGTTCAGAAATTTAACGTTATTTAAAGGTATCCCAAAACAATTTCATGTTATATATTTTTAAGCAATAAGAAATGTTCAACAATTTTACAGGAGAAATGTTTGCATTGAAAAATTGTGAGCACCTTGATCTTTGTGTGGTACATGGATTGTTTTCATTCTTGAATGAGGAAGGAGGTGGGAAATACTGTGGGGTGGGGGAGGGGGGTCATTATTCTGACCCCATGTTGCTCACATCCTGCATGCGGTTCATCATATCACCAAGCCCAACTACAAGAAGGGAAAATGAAGATGTTGATTTCTTTCCTTTGTTTTATTTTCAACAGGAAAGCCCGAAGTAGTCGTAACAAATACTTTAGCCAAAAGAAAGTTTTCACAGAGACAGCAGACCAAGGTCAAATTTGAAGAACAGTTTGGTCTGGTAAGTGTGTGGACTGAATTCAGGAAAATATTGTTTGTGTCCACAGATGTAAATTTACCTCTGTTGTATGGAATTAACTGTTCAGTAGTCAGTAAACGTGTGTGTGATCACATGGCTAATAAGTGTCTTCGTGGAGTGTGCTATTCAAAATGTTTCTTGCCTGTTGGTAAATATCAGCACTTCACAGGACAGGGGGGGGGGGGGGGGAGGGGGCAAGGGTGTGTTTGATTTGAAGTTATGACTAACACGATTATTAAAAACCATGTTTCCAAATTCAACCAAGAAGTTGAACACCAACCTAATAAACATTTCCCTATATTGAACTATTTAATATTCTAACTTAACCTTCCGAAATGTAATTTAATCATTTTGATGATCAGAAACATCCACGAA
The DNA here is from genome assembly GCA_000934455.1 of Apostichopus parvimensis. NCBI lineage: Eukaryota > Metazoa > Echinodermata > Holothuroidea > Aspidochirotida > Stichopodidae > Apostichopus > Apostichopus parvimensis. Next base: position 96,773 of record KN884283.1, read on the forward strand.
AACACAAGATTTGATACGAGATATTAGTGAACTGTTAGTGAATTAAAATTTGTGGCCAGTATTGATGTGATCCTTAAAGGCATTGAAAACTCGCCCCAAACAGCATGCGGCCATCTGAAAAAGTTAACTCTCCTTTGCTTGCAAGTGACGTTTTGTTCGTGTCGCTACAAAATGCAGACAGTAATGAAACGTGATACCTTGTTATCTTTAGCTGGACCTGAGATGTCCA
>KN884284.1:20109-32732 GCA_000934455.1 Apostichopus parvimensis
TCCATTTTTCCTCTCTCACTAATGTATCTATATATATACTATATATGGTCTATCATAACGCGTGTGTGTGTTTGGACGCCTTAAACAATTGTACAATGGTGCTATGGAACCAACTGTGGCTGGTCTTGAACTCGACCGAGTCGTCGGGGAACATGACGCATTTCGGGAAGGGGCGACCGCCCCCCCCCCACCCCTCCCTGAGCTAATTTTCTTTATGATATCGCTAGTAATTTCAAAATAGACAATGATTAGATGTAACTTACAAGGCCTGGGAAGTGTCATTTCCAGCGATCTGGGAGGCATTTTTGGCCAAAATTTTCTTGTACGCTTCGCGCCAACTCATGGTGGCGCTACGCTTAGATAGTTTGCCTACAGGCCTCGCCCCTCCCTTGGCAAATTACCCGCTACAATCCTGTTCGAATTTGTAAAGCAAAGAGCAGATATCACATCGTATCAGTGAGCATGAAATCGATGTTCCAGGATGAACAGCCTTAAAACTGTCTATGTGTGTAGTCAAAGGCGTAGGAGCCCAATTGGATTTGGGGGCTGTAACGACTTGCCCGAAAAATATAACCACAATTTTTCGCGCGCGAAGCGCGCGTTCAATATGTTACTTGTTAATGTCAATATCATATAAGCATGCATCGGTCATTACATCGCATGGCATCCTGTGCCGTACGGTCCGTGAAAGTTGCGCAGTATACCGCCGGATGCTAATGTACGTAAACAACGAAATGTCTTATGTAGATGGAGAAAAAGCATACAGGTCCAATTATGTCAAAACTCTCTTTTACAGTAGTAATGGCGAATTAGTCGGCCAAGCTTAGAACTTTATTTTAATTACCAAGGAGATCATTTTTAAACTATTCATTTCCTTAAGCTACATCATTGCTATCATTGCTATCAGTGCAATTTTGACCTGTCTGTTAGGGGTTGAAGGAGGTTTTCCTATATTGGTTGTCCATAGATTGAATTTTGTGCAACATTATGGGTATGTTTTGAAGTGATTTTATTCACGAGAAATGTGAATTTTCAAAATATTAACAAATAATGGGCTTAAAACCTTGAAAAGTGGGGCTTTCGGATATTGTGGGTCGTGACGTAGAATCACCTACAAAAGCAATGAATGATCCACAGGACATGCAATGAGGTCGAACGTGATGTGTGACTGGTGACAATCTTCAAAAAGGTAACGGATGGAAATAAAACTATTGGGAAATACTTGGTTCTCAGGCAAAAGTGTACATCTGGTCGGTCATTTTCAAGCCCGAGAAGTGCCATTTCCGGTGATCTGGGGAGTATCAATACCAGAAACTTTCTTGTACGCTCCGCGCCAACCGATGGTGGCGCTCCGCTTAGATAGTAATTCGCGCCCCCCGGGTTAGAAAATCCTGGATACGCCCCTGCAAACGTACGGTTGTTTTGATGGGACAAACGTGTAACTTGTATACTTTACCGTGTTGGTAAGGAGAAGTTGTCTACTTGTGTTGAGTAGGCCGATTTGCGCGTTATAAAGCTTCATCTTGACGATATTATCAAGTTGTCGACTTGCTGTCTTGAACTAAACTTTACAACAAGTCAAAATATATCCTGCTGTTAGGTTACGCTAACGTCACATCTTAACGAAAATGGTCAAATCGTCGAGTTGCTGCGTGAATTGCGCGCGCGTAACATCGTGTCAAAAATACGATTATCGAATTGACAAGTTACGGAAACGTATACATCTTGATTAATTTGCCAAATTGACGATCGCGTACTGCGTTGCCTCGCAACTTAGCAACTGCCAAAAATACGACATTTCTCGAGTTGACAGTTACGCCAACGCGATATCCAGCCTAGCTTCTACGGTTGTCAAATTGTCGAGTTGCTATATTAGTTGTCAACTCTCGACAACTGTTTTCAGGCGCGTAGCCAAGGGGGGGGGGGGGCGAAGGGGGCAGCCGCCCCCCCCCCCTTGAGCATATTTTTTTTTTTTTTTAATGTTTTAATGATATCGCTAGTAATTTCAAAAGAGAAAATGCTAAGATGCAACATACAAGGCCTGGGAAGTGCCATTTCCAGCGATCTGGGCGGCATTTTCAGCCAAAAATTTCAGGTACGCTTCGCGCCAATCATGGTGGCGCTACGCTTAGATAGTTTGCAATGACGTATCTACGGCTCTGATAGTTTGCCTACATTTCGCCCCTCCCTTGGCAAATTCCTGGCTACGCGCCTGGCTGTTTTTCTCCTTTTTTTGTGACGTGTTGTCGTGTTACACTACCATAAGAAGTATACAACTCTTATATGTTCGTTCAGGACCACCGTCCAATTGTAATACAGAACTGATTCGGCTTCATGATTGTGACATATGGTTGATAAAGATCCTTTCATGGGAGCTGCATGTCATGCACATGTGCTTCAAAGCCCCCAAAAGTTGTATATACTGCTTATAGGACCTTTTCGATTGCAGGGCGGAGTAAATGTGAATAAACTAAGGCATTGACAAGCTTCGACAAAGTACATACATGTCTGTATTCGTCAAAGAGTAAACTAACGAATCATAACATATTTTGTTTTCCGTATACTCCAACCCCCCCCCCCCATCCCACCCCCCTTACGGACCAGGCGCAATGAAAAAAAAGTTGTTGACAAACCCATATTGTACTTCATTATGCAGACGACACTTCACGAATCATGCCATTTCGAACAGGGGGTTCGGTTTGTGTGCAATCAACGTGTGTATGCGTTCGCGGTACGTGCGTTTACTTGTACACAGATTCTGCATAAACGTGTATATGGAACATGTGAAATACGAATTACATTTTAAACTGCAATATGTTATCATTTGGTTTGTATAAATAATTAGTTATATGATATTGTATAAACTGTTAGCAAAATAATGAAAGATGCTGCATAAGACTGGAATAAAACATGCGTTATTCCAAAGGAGTGAATTGCAGTAGAACAGTTTGTTATGGTATCACCACGTGTACTTTACATTCCTATTGTATAATCTTCTTGTTAATTTATCCTTAAAAGGTGATCAGTACAGTAACCGCAGCTTGAGCTTAGTATACACATGTGAACCGCTTCCCCCCCCCCACACACACACGCATCTCCCCCCCCCCCCCACCACACGCAAAGAAACTACTAGTGCATAATGTTTGTGTTCAATTTCAAGCCTGATATATGCCGTTATCCAATTACATTGCATCTCATTATAGCATAGGCCTACTATATATACGGTATCATATCTTTAATTTCAAATGAATTAAGCAAAATGTGTTGGTTTTACAATCTTAATCCTTGCTTGTGTATATTATTTAACATTATAACCTTAAACTGTGTCAGGATGATTGATTAAAAAAGACTTAAAACAAACCGTATATGAATCCGTAATTAGAATGATCTTAAAGTGTATATAAATCTACCATAAATCCAATTTCGAATATACAAACAATCGTGTTAACTCACAGTACTGCTTCAACCAGCGACAATTTACGCTATTAATCTCTTAACTGTGGGCGTGTTTAGAGAAATTTAAGATAAATCTTACCTTGAGCAGTAACCCGTTCGTAAATCAAAGTCAAACATACGAAATATAAAAATCTGAACATTTTGTTCTACTTCTTGTTGTTATCGTTGTTTTTTCTTCCAAATCTCGTGTTTAACCTTGACTTTATAATCCAGAGAATCCACACCATTCCTATACTTTCCAATTTTTTTTCGTTTTAAGACCAAATATGATGAAACGTGTGAAATATGGGTATCGAAACTTGAGTTATATTGTTTTTCTTTCATAGACAGGATGTCAATGGAATAAGTTGTGTACCGCTGGAATTTGCACTGTGGTGAACCATCGATGCATATTATAATTAGGTAAACTTTTAGATAACCGTACCCCCTCTCTATTGTGTTCACCGATTCACGCTTCACTATTCTCAGTCGAAACCTGTGTGTTTATCTGATTTAATTATAGCACGGGACAAAACCCATAAAAATCTTTTTACTCAAATGAAAGGTCAGATAGATGTTGTTAATCAGGCGTTTCTATCACACGTGGCGAGCTCTATATATTTGAAATCAATTAGAGGATATACTATTAATTAATCTTGGTCGAGTAATCGAGTTTGCCAAAAATGTGGACAAAATATTTGTTAACAAAATGTTGAAATATTATATATGCATGCTGTATGTTACCAAAACTAAAATGACTAACTGATCATGCGAGAAAACTATTTACAATTGAACTCAATTGGCAATAAAGTGTGTTGAAATTTGTGCTAACATAGATTTTTAAGTATTTTGGGCGAACACTGTTAAACCATTTAGGTCTTAGCGTACACATAGCTGGTATCACAGCAGGCGCGTATCCAGGGGGGGCGTTGGGGGCGCGCGCCCCCCGGGTAAGAAAAAGAGGAGAGAAAAAAAAGAGAAGAAAAAAGGGAAAAAAGAGGGGGAAAAAAAGGAGGAGGAGAGGAAGGAAGGGAAAAGAAAAAGAAGAAAGAGAGAAAAAGGAGAAAAGGAGGGAGAAAAAGAAAAACGCCAAGACACCGGGAAGAGAAAGAGGAACAGTGACATCATTACAGCGCTGATCCCTATTATATACACATGGCCGGGTAGCCAGTGACGGATCGAGGATTTCGGAAGGGGCGTGCGCCTCACCCTACCCCTTGCACCGACAACTCCATTTTTGACGTTTCCATTTTTTCCTCTCTCACTAATGTATCTATATATATATACTATATATGGTCTATCATAACGCGTGTGTGTGTATGGACACCTTAAACAATTGTGCTATGAAACCAACTGTGGCAGGTCTCGAACTCGACCAAGTCGTCGGGGAACATGACGCATTTCAGGAAAGGGGGAGACCGCCCGCCCCCCCCCCACCCCCTGCATATCTTTTTTATGATATCGCTAGTAATTTCAAAATACAAAATGCTTAGATGCAACTTACAAGGCATGGGAAGTGTCATTTCCAGCGATCTGGGAGGCATTTTTGGCCAAAATTTTCTCGTACGCTTCGCGCCAACCCATGGTCCTGGGTAGTGCCATTTCCAGCTATCTGGGAGGCATTTTCGGCAAAAATTTTCTTGTACGCTTCGCGCCAACTCGTGGTGGCGCTACGCTTAGATGGTTTGCCTACAGGCTTCGCCCCTCCCTTGGCGCGCCTGTTCGAATTTGTAAAGCAAACAGCAGATATCACATCATATCAGTGAGCATGAAAATGGTGGTTCCAGGATGAACAGCCTCAAACGATGTGTGTAGTCATAGGAACCCAATTTGATTTTGGGGGCTGTAACAACTTGCCCGAAAAATATAACCTAAATTAATGTCAATGTCATATAAGCAAGCATCGGGTATTACATCGCATGCCATCGTGTACCGTACGGTCCGTGGAAATTGCGCAGTATACCGCGGGATGCTAATGTAAACAACGAAATGTCTTATGTAGATGGAGAAAAAGCATGGAGGTCCAATTATGTCAAATTCTCTTTTACATTAGTAATGTCGAATTAGTCGGCCAAGCTTAGAACTTTATTTTAATTATCAATTATTTTAATTTTCAAATTCTGAACAAATAATGGGCTGAAAACCTTCAAAAGTGGGGCTGCCGGTTATTGTAGAATCACCTACAAAAGCAATGATCCACAGGACATGCGATGAGGTCGAACATGATGTGTGACTGGTGAAAATCTTCAAAAAGGTAACGGATGAAAAAAAAAACTATTGGGAAATACTTGGTTCTCAGGCAAAAGTGTACATCTGGTTGGTCATTTTCAAGCCTGAGAAGTGCCATTTCCGGTGATCTGGGGGGGTATAAAAAACCAGAAATTTTCTTGTACGCTGCGCGCCAACCGATGGTGGCGCTCCGCTTAGATAGTAATTCGCGCCCCCCGGGTTACAAAATCCTGGATACGCCCCTGCACAGTGATAACTTTCTAAAATAAGGGCGTTATCACTGAACCGGTATAGGAAAGGAAAGGGGGCTACTTTCAGTGTACATAAGTTAATCAAATTATGAACAGAAATCTCAAATATAAAAAAAAAAGAAGCGAAATGAAGGAAAAATAAACAAACAAATATATATAAACCAAACAAGAGGACAAGGCAGAGTACTGGTTGTGGTTTGTTTTAATGAAACTTATTCATGTGGAAATTCAAAAGAGTACAAGATGTACTTACATTATACATTGTGACATGTACGAGAAATGGTAAGCTGATAAAAGAAAATGGTTACCAACCAGTGCTATAAATGCTTCCAAAATTTGCTTTACAGTCCACATATAACTTCCTTGGAAGTTCTGAGAATTGTTCTGATCAGTGATTTGATTTCACTTATTGAGGAGAGGTATGAAACTTGAAATACTGTGCTTTATCAACAAAACATCGAGCATTCTCATTGGTTCATTGAAACAGTGCTTTATCAACAAAACATCGAGCATTCTCATTGGTTTATTGAAACACAGTGCTTTATCATCGAGCATTCTCATTGGTTCATTGAAACACAGTGCTTTATCAACAAAACATCGAGCATTCTCATTGGTTCATTGAAACACAGTGCTTTATCAACAATACATGAAGCATTGTCATTGGTTCACCTTAGCACACCAAGTGCTTCCTCGATGTTTCATCTCAGTGCTGATACCTCACTGAGTTTACAGCATTTCCAAGTGATACTTAATATATGCTTCACTGCCCCTTATTCATAGCTTACAATACACATATAGTATGCCAGTGACATCAACTATCCTAACATATTCTAATAGAAACTCTATGTGGTACAGTGGTAACAATCTAATCAGTATAAATTCCCACAATCTATTTGACGGAAACAATACAAACACATGTACTTTACCCAAACACTATACTTAATACTTTTCTGGTACCAAATACTACTGGCAAAAGCAAAAGGCACCCTCAGGTGGAAGATCACCGTTCTTGTGGGGGAAATTAAGAGCATGATCTTTCAACTTTTAACCGTAAATATCTGCTTCGTCGTCGTGAAACAAAAACTGACGATCTTTCCTCGTCTATTGGATAGACATTCAAATGATTGATAGAGTAAATCAAACTACTAAATGCTGTGAATTTACATAGATACTTGTACATATATATTCATTAATTATGAAAATAATAGCTTTACAGAATTCACAACGGCTGATCAGACACATATCCCAGTCAGTGTGACACTCTAAAATGATGTCACATCTTCATGTCAAACTCAAAGTTTCCTTATTCAATTCAAATTTGGAATGGTCGTGTTTTTCTCTTTTCTACAGACAAATGTTTCCTTGCAATGGTAATAAGGAAGGAACGAAGGAACAGAGGAAACTGTGTGGCCAACCTCTCCTTAACCAAGACATTTTGCATCACAACTGAACCTTACTTCTAAAGCAGCTTTGACGCTCGCTCGGCTACTTATTATGAGAGGCAGATGAGATGAACCGACCTTATTAGTTCAGAGGGGACCACTAAGGTTTGCTTCAAGGTTTTCTTCCAATGTCAAATAAAAGACATATTCTTAACTACTTCTTCTTATGTTGTTAGCTAATCCCACAATAAGGGAGGGCATGCATATTTATAATCAAGTTGAAAGTAATCGACTTTGGTTCCCTTGCATGAAGTTCATATACACGACTCGGCACTATACTGACTCTGCAAACAGTCAAACTAAAACATGAGGAGCTAGCCTTGCACCTCTTACCTCAGTACTCAATACTTGTAATATGCATAATGAATTCTCAAAGAACAAATGGCATGAGTTATAAATTGGCATAAATCATAATAGCAATAATCTTCATATTGAATGACTTCAGAGAAGAAATGGAATTCCCCCCCCTCCCCCCCCCCTTTTCAAACTTGCTGCCTATGAAGCAGTCGGTGCACTTCTTTGCATTAAAGGAAAAATATTGTGTGAAGTTTCATTTCAAGAAAACTGACAATGCTCCACACTGAAGCCACCTTTTATTACGATCATGATCATTCAAGACATCAGTGTGAAAAGGTCTGATTTACACAAAAAATAGGGTGGGTGGAGGGGGGGGGGAGGAGTTGGACGTCCATTCAAAAAGAAAAACAAGCAGAACAAAAGATAGACCAAAAAATTGTAACAATCCCCCTGCCAAAGGAAAAAAAAAAAACGAAATGAAAAGAAAAGAAAGAATTGTTCGTTCTACAATTTCAAAAATCCTAACTAGGAGGTACTTTAAATGTCCTCAGGGGCTGGCTTCTTCTCCACTTCGTATGGCACTTCAACTTCGATGACACCAGAGTCCACTATGACACATGTTTCGACAGGCGTTGATCCAGATACCTTGGTCTTTTCTATTTTCCTTACCACTTTCTGAAGGAAAAAAAAGAGGAAAAAAATAACGGGATAAAGCTACTATCAGAACATTTAAAAGTACCTAATCCTACCCCACTTCTCCCCCACATATATACTGTTGCCTCACAAAGGGAACCTCTGAGCCGCTCTCTTGATGTCCACGCCCTACAACAACTTGCCATCATTCTCTTCAATATCTTCCAGTTAAGATTTTGCATGACCACATCGAGGTTTTTTAAATTTTGTCAACTATAAAATTTACTGAAAAGATGGGGTTTTGCTTACAGTGCAATGACTGTTACAGATTTTGCATAGCAATATTGCCATATGTGATACCATATTTTGAGCATATGAATGATTTTCAAAAACTACTGGTAATGATTTTTTCTTTTGTTAGGAGTCTTTGGGTAGTTTTCCAGGGTGTATGTTTTATCAGGTATCAGGCCAAGGAAGAGGAAAATGCCATAAAAATTGGGTTTAGAAAATACTAGTATTTTATTGGAGACAAAAATTTCTGAACTTGTTTTTCCTTTTAGCAATATTAACCGTGTGAAGTCCGGCTTTAGAAAGCTTTCCTCTGCAGGCTCTGACAGTCTCAAAATGATTTATGTACTTATTCCTCACCAGCTGAGTTCATGTCAATGCGCATGCCGAACGGGGAAATTCTGAGTATCATTCCAGATTCTTTGATCAGTTGTGAGACACTTGTCGGTATTATTGACTTGTGGGCATCTGTGCATTCAAAACAGTTAACTGTGGGACAGCCTTAGCAAGACTTTTGTTACCATCAATCACTGCTCCATGTTGCAGAATTGTTACTTAAATTTTGCTTTTTGAGTAGAGTAGACTAGTGACTTAGGGTTACTCTGATTAAGCCCTGTATTAATCACACTTATATAGTACTTCTCAATCTAACTAAGATATCTATTTGTGCTAACATTAATTGGAATATAATACAACAAACAATTGGATCAAACAGCAATACTAACAACAGCAACGATGATGCTATGTTTGGACAACATTAATAACCAACAGCAACACTAAAATACAGCAATGATGATGCTATGTTTGGATCACAGAAATAACCAACAGCAATACCAAACAACAGCAACGATGATGCTATGTTTGGATCACAAAAATAATAATCAGCAGAAACACTAAAATACAGCAATGATGATGCTATGTTTGGACAACAATTATAACCAACTGCAATACCAAACAACAGCAACAATGATGCTATGTTTGGATCACAGAAATAATAACCAACAGAAACACTAAAATACAGCAATGATGATGCTATGTTTGGACCACAATAATAACTAACAGCAACACCAAACAACAGCAAGGATGATGCTATGTTTGGATCACAGAAATAATAACTGACAGAAACACTAAAATACAGCAACGATGATGCTATGTTTGGACAACAATAATAACCAAATGCAATACCAAACAACAGCAAAGATGATGCTATGTTTGGACAACAATAATAACTAACAGCAATACCAAACAACAGCAACGATGATGCTATGTTTGGATCACAGAAATAATAACCAACAGAAACACTAAAATACAGCAATGATGATGCTATGTTTGGACAACAATAATAACCAAATGCAATACCAAACAACAGCAAAGATGATGCTATGTTTGGACAACAATTATAACCAACTGCAATACCAAACAACAGCAAGGATGATGCTTTGTTTGGACAACAATAATAACTGACAGCAATACCAAACAACAGCAACGATGATGCTATGTTTGGATCACAGAAATAATAACCAACAGAAACACTAAAATACAGCAATGATGATGCAATGTTTGGACAACAATAATAACCAAATGCAATACCAAACATTAGCAATGATGATGCTATTTTTCGACAACAAAAACGACTATCACAAGTATTAAACTACGGAAGTGACGTTGCCTATCTGAGCAGACCCAAGTACGACTTGTGCATATAACAAATGAGACAACACCTGTCCCAACTACTCACCATTCCTTCAACTACTTTTCCAAATACGACATGTTTTCCATCCAGCCATGATGTTACTACTGTCGTGATGAAGAATTGTGACCCGTTTGTGTTCTTTCCGGCATTTGCCATGCTCAGCCAGCCAGCACCGTAATGAGACAACTTAAAGTTTTCATCTTCGAATCTGTCTCCGTAGATGCTTTTGCCTGCAAGACCGAGGGACAAGTAATTAAGTAAATATGGCCAATAAGTCACTCAATTTTAAGGAGCCTTTGTTTCGCTTGATCTCACTGAAGCTAACCGTTTGGGAACGGCAATGAGATTGCGATTTATCTAGAGAGTAGAGACGATACTAGATTTAAGTCAACTCTAGAAATACGGTAATTAACCATTTCATTGCATTCTGAAACGTTTTCTGGCTCAGATTATTCAGATTAATATTGATCCACAACTCTCCCCCAAAAAATCCAATCTTTTCATATTTTCATCTCATTCTTTTGAATGAAAACTGTAAATAAGCTGTATTGTTCTAGTCACCTATAGTAACAATGAGTTTTAGCATAAAATCAAGGCAATAGCTACAAAATTAAAATCAGTATCATTTCAGAGACTTTTCAATGTTAAGACAAAGGACTAGATGCAAATATTGCATTTCTTTTAATTCATAAATTCTGACAAATTTATCTTTTGGAGGATGGGAGCATTTGATTCTGGTCTTGGAGTTTATTCACACTTTTTTTAATTTGCCTAAAATAATGAACACATAAGACATTCTTTCAATGGTCATCAATAGTTGTTCTAAATATGCCCAAAAGTTAATTAATGGTCACACTTGCTAAAAGTTCAACAGTCATTTTTACTATCACCCTCAAAATTTTGTTTTTTTTTCCACGGAGAGTCTGAGACATTGAGTCAAATGACAAATTTAGGACTTCTGGTAGCACGAGGAAAGTACAACTGACAACTTTGATTAATTTGTGCTGTGCTAAAATTGGCGTCCCTTGCTGACATTTAAACCAAATGCTTTAAAGCCGTCTTATGAGCACTATATAAAACATATTCTATTGTTAATGGCTGGTATGGGTGATGTAACAGGCTTCCTCGTCTATTACATAATCTTTGATATGTACTACGCTTTATCTCAAATTTTCACTGAAAGAAATTTTATTATGATAGTCCTACAAATTCACTGGGGAATGCAGGGAATGCTTCATAGTCATTAACACATGGCAGAGAAAATTGTAACGTTGATAATATGCTTTTAATTTTTAATTTTTTGTAACAAGATTTGTAAAATACATGGTCACAATATCGAGATACAGTGCACAGAAAATGTCATACATTTTTCTACATACTCTTGTTGCAATTTTGCAGAGTTATTCGTTAAGAAATACCAGTTGGATTATCTTTCCCTGCTGGTGCACGAATGAAAGAATAAATGAGTTTTTACCTCCAGTTCCAGTTCCGTGAGTAAAGTCACCCCCTTGGATCATAAAGTCTTTAATGACTCGGTGAAACTTGCTGTCCTTGTAGCCTTCCTTACCCTGTTATAAAGACATTTTCAAGAGAGAAAAATGCAGAGGGTTGGAAAAAGTAAATTCTTATGCACAACACATCAAACTATTTTTTTCCACAATCTTATCAAATATTTGTTCACAACATTCATTATATGCCAAAGTTAGTTTTGGGATGGTTTTTTGAAAGAATGCAGCTCTTACAAGTTCTGAAAATGAACAACATTTTAACTGTACATGACTCCATTTCTTCAGTATGTTCATGGCAAAGAAACTCAAAACATAGCCACTGACAAAAAAATAATATATATTAAACCTTACAAGTTCTTGCACAGAATCGAAGGTTATCCACTTTTCCACCACTATTCAAAATATAAAGACAGTAGACCATTTGCTAACACTTACCCTTTAAAAGGGGCTACATGGTATCCAATAGTACAAACACTGTTAAATATGCAAATATAGATATTGCTGTGTAAAGTGTGTCTCTAAGATTGTACTATGATTCTTATGTTCCAAGAAATGAAGAATGTGTTAACAGTAGGTTTCTGGAAATTTTATCAAACATTTACTCAAACTAAGATGGCAAATGATCCAACTTCAATAGTTGAATTAACAGACCCTAACTAAATATTTTGTGACTCGGTTGCATTGTAACACACTTTTTGTGACTTTGTGACTTGGTTGCATTGTATAACACACATTGTCTAGACAATTTTATCTGTCACAGAAAGTAAAAAGTGGAAAAAAGAAAACTCAAAGAACAACCTTTTTCTACAATTCTAGCATACTGCATGTGTGTTTGTAAATATTACAA